>CM019148.1:198263758-198430879 GCA_009733165.1 Naja naja | reverse complement strand
TGTGTTAGGACAACAGTGTCTGATGGATGTTTAAGACCTACTAGAGCAGAAAAAGAGGAGATAGAACATGAGTTGAAACTGACAGATAAGGTCTGGCCCAATTAAGGGTTCCCAGATACTGTTGGAGTTGAACAAGTGTGGTTTTGTCTGGGAGATGTAATGTAGGGAGAACAGGCGTGGCAGCAGATGCCATGAGCTTATGACCCAAATACTGCATAGGATAGGGTTTGGACTTTGTCAGGAGCAACATGAAGACCAGATTGAGCCAAAATAGTATACAGAAAAGTAAGAGTTTGAGAAACAGTGCCTTTGGACCATCTGCTGCAATAAAATATCATCCATGTAATGATAAACCAAGAAGGTAGGATATGCATCACGATAAGGCTGTAGGGCCTTATCAACATAATATTGGCACATTGTGGGAGAATTTATCATGCTTGAGGAAGGGCCTTCCATTGATATCTAGTAGTAGGCCTTGAATTGTTAAATTGAGAATGGTGAATGCAAAAGAATCTGTCAGCAGGAGCCAAAGGAATAGAAAAGAAACAACCTTCAAATCTATTACTACCAAGTCATAATTGTGAGGAATTAAGTTTGATTGGGGAGGCCACATTGTAAATGTCCCATAGGCTGAATTATGGCATTAATTTTTCTCAAATCCTGCAGGAGGCGGTATTTCCATTTTTCTTTTTGGATTACAAAGACAGGAGTATTATAAGGGCTAGTTGAAAATTCAAGATGTCCCTCTTGCAGTTGTTGAGCCACCAAATCCTGCAGAACAATAACCTTTTCCTGTGACATAGGCCATTGATCCACCCACACAGGATAGGAGATTTCAAAACAAGAGATAAGGGAAGAGAAAGACATAGTATGAAATTAAGGATACTTAGAGTAGCATGAAGTTGAGACAAGAGATCCCGTCCCACAAATTAGTATGTCAAGGGCAGGATGAACGGTCGAAGGAAAGCAGTGATAGAGGAGTGAGGGTAGATGCAGACAACCAAGATGCGCTAACCTTAGCAGCCTGAGCACCTCCACACCTTGAACAGTAGAAGCGCCAGAGAGAGGCCAGGAGGGGGGCCATTCAGCTGTGCGATCACTGCATCGCGCCGGTCAATAAGACCTGAGAAGGTGCGCCGTTGAGAAGAATGGAAATTATTGGCTTGGCATTTTGCACAGGCTGTTGGAGAGCAAAGAGAGAAGGATGATCAGGTGGAGGCAAGAGAATGAGAGTAGCAACAACAGTTTCCGCCTTTAGAGAAAAGCATCGATCACCAATCGCAGCCAGAGAAATGTTTTTTAAAGAGTCTGAATTATGCAGAAAAGGTGCAGCTATAACACCTTCAAGGGTAAGAGAAGAGTTGGGAAACAAAAGAACAGGAACGTCTGAAGGGAGTGGAGCAAGAAGAGAGACTTTTAAGGGCATGGTGAAAACAGAACCAGGGTCATCATAAACAAAATCTTCAGAAAGGTAAACAGGAAAAGCAAGAGATGGATTAGTGGAGACAGCTTGTAAATCAGCCTTTGAAGTGGGGCTAGCTGAACGCCCCTTAATTAGTTTCCCTGCTCAGTCTGAGAAGGACCCTGGGGGCAAATGCAAGCCCAGTGAAAGCCTTTACGGCAACGCGGGCAAACATTTTTTGGCTTTTCATTAGTAGGTTGGGGAGAGGATCCGGCGCCGCACAGCAGAGCTCCTCCTCCCGGGCAAGCACACTGACTTCTGAAATGACCAGGCTTCCCACAATTAAAACAATTACCATGCTGAACAACAGGAAAAACTTGAGTATTAGAGGCAGGCATGGAAGAAGTTATAGCGGCTGCAAGAGCAGACATTTTATGAGAAGTGGTTCCCACCACACGACAAGCCTGCAAAAACTCAGCAAGAGTAACACCTGGTTTTCCAGACAAGGGCTGAAGTACTTTCACAATCCTCATTAGCATTTTCAAAAGCCAATTTTATCAAAAGCTCCTGAGCAGCCTGATTTGAATTTGTCTTTCCAGCTGTTTGGAGCCGGTTTATAAAGGTAGTATAAGGCTCAGAAGGTTCTTGAATAACCTTCAAAATGTTTGAGAGGCTCGCCGCTGCATCATCCACCTGCTTTAACGCTCCCATGGCACAAGGCGATGATCAAAGCACGGTGCGGGCAATTTTGCTGCTGGGCCAAGGTTGAAGATTGCCCAGTCCCTTTTATATGATCAGCCAAGACTGCACCGGCAAGCCTCGTAAGATCTCAGCATCTGCCAATTTATTATATTCAGAAGACCAGATGACAAATTGGGCAGGTGTTAATAACATGGAAAATAAAGACTTCCAATCATACAGTAACATCACAATATTAGTATCCATCAGAGAATCAAGCAATCCCATTACATACGGAGAGTGAATACCGTAGGAAGTAACAGCTTCTTTTAAATTTTTAAGCATCCGCACATTGATGTTCTCATGGAGTCCAGCACCCCCGGAGGGATGGTCATAGGGTAAGCTGAAAGTGGAGGTTCAGTTCTTAGAGAAAGAGAGGAGGAAGCAACCAAGGCAGAAAAAGTTCCTGCAGTCGTGTCTATCCTCCAGGAGGGAAAGACGCTGCAGAGCAGAAAGAGCTGTGTCTGCTGGGGGAGCAGAGGCAACTTCAGGGACAGTAGGAGACTCACGGAGGTGGAGAGACCTTTGGCAAGGATTCTCGAGAAGAGAGCGAAGCAGCAGAATCAGTAGAAGGAGAGTTAGGATAGAGGATGCCAAGAGCAGCCATAACAGCCCGCCAAGTCACTAGGATATCAGGCGGAGCTCGAGGTGTTCATGGAGGAATTTTCCCAAGCCAGCCAGGTAGCCTTCTTAAGGGTACCTTCCTCCGGGTAGACAGGACACTTCTCATGAACATAGGATAGAAAAGAGGTAAGAGATTTCTTAGAAAGAGGATAGATAGTGGTGCCATTAACCTTTTGCAAACAATTAGTCTTCTTCACCAGAGAATAGAGCTCATCCCTATGCTTTGACGAGACTCTCGAGTTCGAGGAGCCCATTACTTACGTGTGCACTTTGTCGCGTCCGGACGGGTAAGCAATGAGGGTGAAGGTGACGCACCACTAGACAATGGTCACGCCTCTGGACAATTCAGCAGGATCCCGGACGAGCCCCCAGATGCTGCAGCAAGGTCTGCAACACTTACTCGTTGTCCGAGGTTCCCTGCTGATGTTGACCTGGGTTCCCGCAGGAACGAGTCTCAGCCCTCGCCGAGACAATTTAGGGGGTCCTCGCAAGGACAAAGAAGCCAAATAAGAGACACCACACAAGAAATTTCTAAAGATGAGAGAGCACGAAGTGCCTGGGGTGATGTTGTGTCCCCCAAACAGATCGCAACAGTCTCTTTTATTAAGCAGATTTAGCAGGGAGGGGTAACTACAGCAAGGAGGGGAGTAGCATATGGAGAGTTACCAAACAGCGTGAGTCTGAGCATGCATATCAACAAAACACCACCTGGTTTACAGGAAATCATAAATTCCAGCAGAATAGAAACCTAAACTCAGGAAAAAAAACTTAATTAGAGGAGGAATGCAATGGGAGTAGTGTCCATCAAGTCTGTCAGGCATTTGATATCTTGCAGCTCTGAAAGGAATGCAATGGGAGTAGTATCCATCAAGTCTGTCAGGCATTTGTTATCATATAGTTCTGAACAAGGTTAAGTCACATTCTTTTAGCTGTGAGGCCTAAGAAAACCTGAACATAAGATATATCCATAAATTCACATTTATATGCCGCCCTTCTCTGAAGACTCAGGGCGGCTTACAATTTTTTGGGATATAACCCTTATCCCCAAAGAAGAAGCAAATACAAACCAAATTAAAAACTATAGACAAATATCACTTTTGAATACAGATTATAAAATATTCATGACAATCATAGCACAAAGATTAAAAGGAATTCTCAGTGAAAAAATTAACACAGACCAAAACGGATTTTTACCGAAGAGACAGATTAAACATAATATAAGAACAATAATAGATATATTGGAATACTATGAAAGCCACCTGGGGGACCAAATGGCACTGATTTTCTTGGATGCTCAGAAAGCTTTTGATAATTTAAATTGGGATTTTATGAAAATGCAAATTAATAAGATGAATTTTGGATGTAATTTTGAAAAAATGCTTAATGCAATATATGACAGCCAAAAGGCAAACGTACTGATAAATGGGGAAACTACCAAAACTTTCAAAATAGAGAAAGGGGTTAGACAGGGTTGCCCACTGTCACCTCTGCTGTTCATCACAATATTAGAAACACTGTTAGACAGAATTAGGGGAAATAAGAATATAAAAGGAACTAAAGTTAAGAATCAAGAATACAAAGTACAGGCATTTGCGGATGACATGGTATTTGTGATAGAAGAACCACTGGAGACGGGCCCCATATTAATGCAAGAGATAAATAAATTTGGGAAACTAGCAGGATTAAAGGTTAATAAGGGGAAAACTAAAATATTAGTCAAAATATAACAAATAGCAAGCAAAAAAAAAAATTGGAAGAGACAATGGGATTACAAATAGTAAACAAAATTAAATATTTAGGAATCTGGATGAGGGCGAAAACAATAATGCTGTGGGAAGATAATTATATTAAAATTCTGAAACAAATTAAGAAAGATCTGGATAATTGGAATAAAATGCAAATATCATTTTTAGGAAGAATAGCAACGATTAAAATGAATATATTACCCAAAGTTCTGTACTTATTCCAGACGATACCAATATTGAAAAACAGATTTTTTTTATGGAATTGGACAAAATGGTGATGAAATTTATTTGGACAGGGAAAAAGGCGAGAATAAAGGAAAAAATACTTGCAAGATAACAGAAGCAGAGGTGGCTTTGGGCTCCCGGACTGGGAGATTTATTACAAAGCCACGATACTGGTGTGGATAAGGGAATGGGTGAAATTGGGAAATAAAAGAATATTGACATTAGAAGAGCATGACCTACAAACAGGGTGGCACTCATTTCTGTGGAATTTGACTGATAAAAAACAAAGATACTTTATGAGACACATAATACGCAAATCGTTGATTAAAAATTGGGCGGAAATAAGGAAGAAAAACTATATTAAAATACCAAGATGGTTTTCAACAATGGAGGCAACATTTTATCCCAATACATTGGACTTAAATAAAAAACTCAAATATTATCAGATATACAGAGGGGAGATTAAAAACAAGACAGGAGCTGGAAACACAAGGAATAGTGATAGATAATTGGGCTTATTTACAAATTAAAATGAGGTATAATAAAGGAGTATGGAATAGAGACAAAGAATACAAAATTGGACAAAGTACTTTTGGGGCCAGAAGAAAAACTGATATCTAAATTATATAATTTACTGTTAGAACAAGAAAGAGCAGGACAATTAGTGAAAGGACCAATGTTAGCATGGGAAAAAAATATGGGATATAGCTTGGATTTGAATGATTGGGAGGAGATTTGGGAGAAAAAATTGACATATACAAAATCAGTGGCATACAAAGAAAATCAGTATAAAATGATATATAGGTGGCATTTGGCCCCTGCTAGGTTAGCGAAGTTATTTACAGTGGCAAACCCCAAATGTTGGAAGTGTAAAGATAAAATTGGCACGTACTTCCATGTGTGGTGGACATGCTCAAAAACGAGGAAGTATTGGACCGAAATTAAGAATTGGATTGAGGAGGTGACAAAATGTGAACTGGAGTGGAGTCCAGAACTGTTTTTACTAGGAATGATAAAAGGAAACTTTCCCCCTAAGGACAAATACTTGATTACACACCTACTAACAGCTGCTCGAATTTCTCTAGCCCAGAAATGGAAGGAATCTACAATGCCATCTATACAAACTGTAATTAGAAAAACACACGAATGCGTGGAAATGGAAAGACTAACACTCAAATTAAACGAAAAAGAGGATTCGGACTACTATAAGATATGGGATAGATGGTATGACTGGGTGGAACAAAATGCAAAAAGAAGGACGAGGGAAAAAGGAACCCAGGAAAAATAGGGTATTAAAGCGAATGGAAGGATGCTATAGACAGGATGAGATATTATATAATAACCCAGAAGGAGATACAGAAAAATCCTAAACATAACCCAAACCAAACAAATAGGAAAAATTGATAATGAACATTGTTATGTATAATTCAAGCTTCAAGGTGAAAAGTGTACATCCAATCTGCAACCCAAACCAAGTGAAGAAAGCGCATTGCGCATTGTTGTGTATTTATGTTGTTTGTATTTGTACGTCTGTGTGTTTTTTAATATTTGTAAATAAAGCTTTTTAAAACTAAAAAAGAAAAAAGAAAATTTATTGTATACTGTATAAAGAGCACACCAGATTATAATCTGTTGTTATTAAGGTAACTCAGAAAATTCAAATTTGATAAAATTGTGCCTCCTAAGTTCATTTTACTTTTTTGCTGAAAATCAGGGTGTATGTCCCAGTGAGTTTCCATTTCACCCCACTTTACATTTAGAACGGTATCTCATGAAGTTAGCTGGTGCAGGTTATAAACATAGCTGAGCTCTCCGATTCATGTGCTGTGAACTTTGTCAGAAGCCATGAACAAGGATGGAAGTACCATTATAATCATGTTCCTCACTCTTGTCCAAGCTGCATTGCCTCAGAAGAAATGGTCCTTCTCATTCTAGGATTATGGCTGAACCCAACATACATAGATCAATGTCATTTTGTCCTTCCTCTGTTTTCTTATTATTACAAAAGGGTTATAAGAAACCGTGAGAGAATAAGGTGCCTCTTTCATGAAAACTCCATCAACCCTGAAATTCCTTTTTCAAAGCAAATATATTTGCAAAGAATCTTTGTGTTAGTCTTATTTCATACTTCAAGTCATTTAGTAAGGAGAATTCCTTTGACTCCTAGAAGATTGCATAAGCATAAACAAAATGTAAACTATCAAAAATCTAACATGCAATCAGAATGAACAATAGTTTCATTTATTTTCATAATCCACTGAATTTCATAATTTTGGATCCATTCTTAGATTGCAATATTAGTCTATATAACTCTGGTGCCATGCATAGAGTATAATGGAAATTTACAGAAATTTAATTTAGTGGGCATATTACCTTTTCATCTTTATACCAAAAATATCCTTATTTGAACAGACAATTATATCTAATATGTGCCCTATAAAAATTATCAGTTATTACAACTAAGAGTCATCCTGTTTCTTGAGATGGTATTCAATCCTATCACTATTAAAGGAGATGTATGTATGTATGTATGTATGTATGTATGTATGTATACACACACACACACACATACATACATACATACCATACAAAGTTGGAAAGTTGCAGCTACTTTAAAGAGGAATCTTCTTTAGAATCACCAGCATAAAAAAAAACCCTTATGAACAGGTATTCGAGGTCACACTGAGACATCCCAGTCATTGCGAGGCATTGATTGAGTTCACAAAACCATGAAAATTGATTGCTTTGAATTGGAGCTAAAAATTGATGAGGCATGGTTCTTTAAGAATATCACCTAAATAATTATTCATGTCAACCAAAACAAGATATTGTATTAGAACAAACTTTCTAAGCAAGCCAAAGGATCTGTGATTAATTTTCTGGATAATAATATGCAAGTAAGGTCCTAACACAGTGATGGAGGCCAGAAATTATTCCTGTGCATTGCTGCTAGCATTGACAATATTTTTCACCTTAGAATAATTCCATAGAATCATTTAGTTACTTCACGTTTAGAATAGCTCTGCCCCTATTTTTTATGGAACCTAAAAAGTAATGTTGACTCTCAATCTGAACTCCTAATACAGATAATCCTTGAGTTACGAATGTAACGGAGCTTGCCTTCATAACCTGAGGATTCGTATGAATGAATCATTAAATGGAATCACTCTCTGCTTTTGCCCATACATTCACTAATCAAATGTGTGGATCATTCAGTGCATAAGGTATCTCAGGGTAGGGAAGGCAATGGGGGAGGGCTGGTGCTTCTGACCACTTAAGGCCTCCCCAGCACACTAAGATATCTCATGCTTCCCCTTCCCATTATACCCAACTGGGTCACTTATCTTACGAAGACCTTGATGATCAAGGGAGCTGTCTTCTCTCCAGCCTCTCTGTCATGGTTTTACCTTGAGCAAAAGCTTGCTAAGGCCTGCAGGGATGAGAGATTGCATCCCTATAGGCTTTGGTCATCTTTGCAAAAAGCCTTTGCTGGTGAGAACGGAGGCCACATGCCTCCATTTATGGCAGCAAAGGCTTTTCCTCAAGGCCTTTGCCATTGAGAAAGGAGGCCTGGAGGGACACACATGGCAAAGGTTTTTTGCAAAGTTGGCAAATGGAGGGAAGGCTTTAGTGCTTTAGGCCTTCCCTCCATTTGCAAAACCTTTTGCTGCAGATTTGCAAAGGACAGAGGCCTAAAGTACTATGACATGATGCAAGATCAGTAGTGTGAGACAACATTACATACATGCATACATACATACATACGTGTGTGTGTAATGCTGTCCCTGCTGGCTGCTAGAAAGTTGCTAAGAAACAAACTATTTCAGAGGGTGTGCTCTTGGTTGCATTGCACCATTTTAATTATTTGTTTTTGTTTTTGTTATTTATGTGGTTATTGTATGTTTTAATGTTGGTTGCTTTAAATGTTATGTGAGGTATACCTGTTGAGAGTTGGTTGTGGCAGTGTATAAGATCAATAGTTAAAAACATAAGGGCAAAGCTTTCATTGTAATGATGCAATGCTGCTTGCATTATGTTACAGGATCCTGTGAACACTTCCCCAAAAGGCATTTTGTTCCCATTTGTATTCTTTTATACTTCCTGAACATGTTGCTGAAAAGAAAATTAGATGGAGAAGATTGGTTGATCCTTTAGTAAGACTGTAAATAGGAGGGTAGGGCAGTATTCCTCTGAATAATTTAACTTTGGTAGAGTTTGAAACAAATATGCCAATCCCATAAGTAATCTCTGTTTCTGTCCATCATAAATCTGGCACCAAGGTGAATCGCATCCAGGGAAGAGTCTAAAAGGAGTATTCAGGAGTTTGTTGACAAATCTACAGGGAATCTGGTCTTTGCTAGAATAGCTTATTCTCCTTTTTGCACTGGTTAAAAATGGTAGGAAAAACTAGCACACAGGGCTTAGATGAACCAACCAGAGTATCACTCCTACTGATAAGGGTCCCCCATTTTTATTATTTTGACCTCCAGTTGAAGCACCTGTGTTGTTTATGCCCAAAGGGTAGAGAATCTTGAATCAAAGAAGTTTCCATTCACTTTTCTGAAAGTTCCTTTGATTTTTTTGCTTTACCTTTCATTCAGAAGCTCCAGGTAGTATCACTAGTGTTCCTTCATCTCATTTTTCCCCATCCAACCAAACAAAACCCCCAAAACTGTGATGCAGGTTAAGCTGACAGAGGGTGGCAGTTCCATGGTTTCTGGGCTGATCATGGACTAGAACCTAGGACTCTGCTTCTAAATCAATGCTGTAATCCCTAGACCATACTGATCTCATCACAGGTGCTTGTATCATAACCATACCTTAATTCTTTACCCCGTTCTATCTGAGAATAAGTATGGAAGAGTAAAAGGAGCTTAATTACAAGTGATTGAATCTGATGAAGAAGTTATGCATTTCTCAATAGATTCTCCCACTGAAAGCATGTTTAAATCTTCCCAATTTTTGATACCTCCTACATAGGGAAGGAGATCAAATTGGATGAGTTGCACCCTTTGTTTTGCAGCTGCTTTCAGAACAAAATCTTTTCCATTATACAAGATGCTACCTGGGAACTCTTAATTGTTTTGTTTGGTTTTTTTGTTCACTCTATAAGCAATGACAGGGGAAGGAAAGAATGACCAAGTGGCCTTTGTATTAGCATGGAACAGCTGTGTACTGTTTTTATTCCATAAATAATTATAAAAAGAAATAATGCAGGGAATTCAATGTTGGGCTTGTGGTCATAAAATCAGTATCATTTCATAAAGAAACTCAGATCAACATAATCCCAGGTAGAAATCCTATCATCATCCTGAATTCTTAGTGGCTGGATTGTTACATCACATCAAATTATAATGTTATTTAAAATTTTATTTTTGTGCTAACCTTGTCATTGTAACACATGGTTAACTTCTCGGTATGGTGTGTAATTCAGTCACTTATGGGTTATTTAACAAACTATGATTATGCTAAGACATGATTTGTAAACTCGGACTGTCAGCTATTATATAATTAGGTTGTAGAACAGACACTATGAACCTTCAAACATTCCAGTTCACAGCATGCAGTTGTTTTAGCATTTATATTGACATGCTAGAACTGCTCATGGATGAGCAATCCTTTGAATCTACCATAATTCAAGCATTGTTTTCTAGTTTTGGAAAAGCCCATATAGCTTCCATGTGGCTTCCCTAAAATGGTGTGATTTAAACTGAGACACTGGTTTTATCACAATATTTTATTCAACAACATTGATGTTAAATTTCAAAGTTCCAAGGCCAGACTTGTCAAATCCTAAGCTTCCAGGTATGTGATCGATAGAAATAATTTTGGATAACTCATCTTGACTTTTTAAAGCACTACCACAAACACTTGTCACTCAAAATTCCCTTTAATATTTAATTTATTAAGTGCTTTGGGTGCTACATTTTGAATTTACAGATGACATAGCAAACACACACTCTACCATGCACAGTCCAGACACACAGAATCCTGTTGCCTTTCCCTAGAAATAGATTAAATTGTCAGAAGGACTATACACAAAGGAAGCCATTACTCAACATGAAACTTGTATTTAATTAAATGCTTTGCAAAGATACATGAATAAAGCTATGCGTATGGCTTTTCTTTTGTGTGTGTGTGTGTATGTGTTTATTTAGAAAAACAAGCAAACAATCAAGAAACAGGAGAACACAGGTCTTCAACAAAGAAGCCAACTGAAGAACTAGTCTTGTAGCCACATGCTCCATGGAAAGAAAAATGCAGTGATGAACACCCCGTTCTGTAGATCATAAAACCATAAGAGGAAAAACGCAATGTATAAGAATTTTTCCCAGACACCAAAAATATAGTAATTAAATTCTATTAAAAAAAGAAAAGATTGATGACAATAAATTTATTTTTCCAGGATTGTACAGAAACTGTTGTAGCACCATTCCCTTTTTCATAAAGAAAACATTTTAATAATTATTATTACTTCATTATTATGTTGCCCTGTGTATCTCCATACTTGGAATTATAACAGAAGCATAGCACCTTGTTGTATCTAGAATTAACACTAGATTATTAAATGCATCCCAGCTTCTAGAGATGAGGTAGCTCATGCTAAGAAATGATGGACCATTGGTTTGTCCTAATAAATCAAGACATGCAATGTCACAATTTCTGATAATGCATGACCAGTTATTGAGTGAAACATTTCTTTCAGCCACAGTAAAATAATATTTATGTTAATACCTGATTTGGGATTAATACATGGGAATAAATGACAAACACACATAATTGGACAATACACTTGAAGAAATAGCAGCCTTCCATAATCTCCACGTTATGTCCACTCCAACTATAAAAATTCTTAATAATGAACCAGCTGGCTTGGGAATTCTCAGAGTGGAACCAAATTTACTTAGAAGATGCTCAGATAGAGAAAGGCTACATTAGGGGAATTCTGATGTTACTTGAAGTCATTTAGAAATTTCATTTTTGACCACATACTCTACAGTTTATTACTTTCAAGAAATAATTGTTCACTAAAGGTTTTCTGCTCATCAAGTCAACAACTAATCCTCTCCACAAACAAAATATTTAAGTGTTGACTCTGAAACTTATTTTGGAAAATAATTTTGGGGGATTATAAATTTATTGAGTGAGATAACATACTCTGAGCTCTGGGAACCTTATAATTAAAACATTAAAAACATAAATATTGTCTTCTTTAATTTTTTTCCAAACTTTTGTCCAGATGTTTAGTTTCCATGATCACCAATACTGATTACTGAAACAAAGGATTTAACATCCAACACAACTGGAGTGCATCATGTTGAGGAAGACTGATTCACTTTCATTATCTGCTATGGCTGATTGCAGAATACACTTGTAGGCAGTGGCTTCAATTATATGAATAATGATCTTCCTGAAGAATGTAGCCATCTTCTAGTATCTACTGCCTGGCAAACATACATCTACTTATCCAGGAACAAAAACCACTGAACTCAGTGGTGCTTCCTTCTAAAAAGACAGTACTAAGATCACTTTATTGTTGCAATCTATGGATTTTTGCCACCATTTTCATTTCCAAGTTCTCAATAATCTATTTGAAGCTGACCCATGAATCCTTCTCACCATTCCTGGTCTTGAAACCATGAGCTCCTCCTGAGCCAGTCTCTGTACTGTCTATCTGATCAGGAAGCAAAATATGATATTCAAACAATGCCCCAACACTTCTGAATGTCATGTTGTCTGCATTTCTCCATATCATAATGGTTTCTTGGGGAAGAGCTGTGCATTGTCCCTCTGTTGTATTTTAAAGTAAGATAATAATGTTTTGTTAAGATGTCACAGTGGCTGAACCTCTATTGGAAAAGACTGGATGAGTTCAGAGCTGGGGTGATGCCACCAAAGGGAAGCCACTCTTCAAAACCTCGGTATATCAAAAGGGAAATTGTTTCAACTATGATTTGAAATTCACAATTGCTGAGCTATAAATAAAGTGGCTCAGTTGACAAACGGAACAGTATGGGTTCAAACAGATGCCACAACACTTTGAACACAGGGCCATGACTGACTGTGGAGGTGCCCTATGGCGCTGCATTGATGGACTGGAAATTTTGATATGGTGAACATCTGAATCTTTTACTTATTTCCTACTGCTGTTCAGCATACTTCTATTATATGAATTACACTTTTTAAAGTTGAGCAGAACCTCCAGAAATCATGATTACCTCTTCTAATTAGGAAACAAAGATTAGTTTTGAATTATTTTAGATACAGGTGTGGTCACTTGTCATTTTAAAATAAGATTTACTTCATTAAAATGTTGACTTAGACAGTGAGACTGAAGATTTGTAAGTAAAATAAATACACTAAAGAAGGCCAGGGAGTTAGAAGGAACTGTTATATACAATGCTGATTGTAATATCAGCCGTAATTTCAAGAGTCTCAGGATTAACTTCACTCAGTCTAAGTTCTTGAGTTCTGTTGCTGCTGCTGTCATCCCCAATGCTTTTGAAAAGATAAGCCCGTTTATTTATTTATTTAAGTATTTACTTATTTTGCTTCTTTACTTTTTTACACAAAACAAACTGGTCCAATCTCTACTCCAAATTCTTGGTCTGCACCTCCAACATCTACTGGGGCAATATCAATGATAGGTAACCGTGCCACATTCTGTGTTTTGTATTCGAAGATTGTGCTGCCCACATTCCCATTGTGTTTCTGGAAAAACAAATCAAAAGAGAAAAATAAAGTTATCAGTTGGATTCCTTGAATATCAATAAGAAAATCAGAGCAGGCTAATTATTACATTCTATGAAAGAGCTCATTAATAAGCATCACTCCAATTCAGACCCTTTGTATATACAGTGATTTGGTAGGTATGTAATCCTGCTTACACTTTGGTTAACAGTAGATAAATATCAGAATACATTAGATATATTAGAATAGTACTACAATCCTTTTGCTGGATACCACAACAATAAATCTAGATGTTTTCTCTCTCTTTGGGTCCTGATAGCCTGTATCCACCTAGGATCTTTCTATCTGCTCAAGGATATAGCTACAACTATATCAGCTCTAGTGGTTCCCAGCTGTCGCCACTGCTATAAATTTATTTGGAATTCAGAGCTGTGATTATTTTTTTCCTCATGAGAAACAATTGAATAGCCACACACACACTCTAAATAGTTTATGCCCCAAGTTAATTCACTGCTAAAAAGACTTACAGAGCAAGTGTCAGAAATGACAGTGTATCTAAAACGGTTATTTCCTTCAGCTCGGATATCATGGTCATTGGCTCCCTTCAGCACCACAGCCTTCTTCAGGTTCTTAGCTTGGTCATCCATGTAACCTATACTGTTTTTGCAATGATAGGTGATATTCTGAGAGGCCTCTTTGGAGAGTAAGCGCAGGAAAGTCATTTGCGTGATCACTGTGTTAGGTGATTGATTATCGCCATAAACAAACTACAAATGAAGAAAGAAGGAGACATTATTTTTTTTGTTACATTTCTTGAAAATTTTAATACTCTTCTTCAGATCGGTTGGCACTTCAACCTTGTCAGATGTTCCTGCACCTTCCTTTAATAGCTTGTAGATTTGGACAGGTTCAACTACAGAAACAAATAACCGAATATGAGCTTTCTGGGAGCAAAAACACCCAGGGGTAGGATTCAAATTTCTTAACAATTGGTTCTGTGGGCATGGCCTAATTTGTGGATGTGGCTTGGTGGTCATGTGACTGGGTGGGCGTGGCCTGGTGGCCATGTGACTGGGTGGGTGGGGCTAACTCAATGTCACTCACATCAAGGGGTGCCTCACCTGGCCCTCCCCTCCCCACCCACATCAAGAGGTGCCTTGTCCAGCCCCGGAGACAGCTAGGTGAGGCCCAGGGAGGCCTGGGCGAGGTCCGGGGAGGCCCGGGGACAGTGGGGGAAGGGCTAGCATGACTTGCAAGCTTACCTGTGAGCAGGCAGATCAGGGGTGCTCAGTTGGGAGGCAGGCAGCAATGGCTGGCCTGGCGGGTGGGCAAAAGCAGACTGCAGGCATGTCACACATGTGCACAATGTTGCGCATGTGTGATAGGGACCGACTGGGCAGGGAACAGACAAGCGGGCAGAGAGAGGCAGGGCCAGCCAGAGGCCCGATTTATCGGTTCTCTGAACTATGGAGAATCATAACAAACAGTTCTACCAAACTGGTCTGAACTGGTAGAATCCCACCCCTGAAAATGCCCCCAGGAGGCTTCTGAGGCTCAGAAGGCCGCAAAATGAAGCTTGGGGGTGCTGTGTGTGCCCCCTGGCTCAGTTTTCTGCCTTTCTGACCCCTAGGGAAGACTTCTGGGAGCAAAAATGCTCCCCCAAAGGCTTCCTGAGGCTCAGAAGGCCCCAAAATGAAGCATGGAGGGTTGCTGCACGCCCTCTCCCAGTTTTCTGATTCCTGAGCCCTAGGGAAGCTTTCTGGGAGCAAAAATGCCCCCCAGGAGGCTTGTCTGAGGCCCAGAAGACTCAAAAAACGGGGGGAGGGGTGCTGCAAAAAGCAAAAAAAAGCATGCTCACCTAGTCACATGGCCATGCCCCCTAGCCACACGCACAGAACCGGTAGTAAAAAATTTTGAATCCCACCAGTGATATAGATATATTTAAAAGCTATCTGTGTCTTGATATACTTATATGTATTGTATGTATTTTGATGCTTTCAATTTTGTACACGTGCATTTAATTTAAATATGTGAATTTCTGTGTGTACCCCAAACATTTATTTAATAACTGAGGTGAATTAAAAGGAAATATTTATTTCCCTTCAATACAAGGTTATGGAAAATTCATCATGGGTATCTTTTAAAATTAAATTCCACCCAAATTCAATCTGCTGTAGCATAAATAGGATATAATCTAGAGAACCTGCTAGCATCTATCTCAAAATAATTATTGACTCACTCATTGCATGAAAATATGTATACTTGGGGAAGCGGCATATAAAAAAGCATATAATTAGGGAAGCTACAGTAAAAAATGAATATATGGGAAAGTTGAAAACAAAAATATGTCTGGCAGCACAGATACATGTACGTAATGTATGTGTACATAAAGGAAAACTGCATGACAATAAGTTTTATGTTAATGGGAAATGGAAATGACAGCAATTGCTGTAACACAGGTGGGATATAATTAGCAAAAACATGCCTGCATGTTGTGGAAGGCTGCATAAGGAAATCCAGGATTAGACTAAGCTGCATATGTTTATTCCAAAATAATAACTGAAATAAATACCAAGAAAATTCAGATTAGTACCTGTGAACCTCTGTTCATATCAAGTCCATACCATATTGGTTTTAGATCAGATGACCTACTTGTCCACCATGTTTTACGTGGAATAATAGCTGATTTTGCAGCTATACACGTTTCTCCTGTTTCCATATTGCAGAATGCTTTGATTGCATCTTCTACACAGCCCTGATTAGGGTCAATCCAATATTCTCCTATGAAATCAAAATAGGACATCTTAAAGTATAATAAACCAATTTTTCCTTCTCTATGCTGCAGTTCAATTTCAATTAAGGACAAAACATAACTTCAAAATACTTTCCTTCCTATTCAAGTTTAATACTGCAATCATGTGCACATCTATTAATAAATAAATGTGCATATGGTCAATATCAATTGTTCCAGGATCAAGGTTCATGATGATGTAGCAAAAAGGTAAAAGAGGAGGTACTGGAAGAGGACTTGATAGTCTGCAGATGCTTAAGTGTCCAAAAATAGCTAAACTAATTTTCAAAGTTTTAATTTTTGTTGTCCAATATTTCAAACCTGGGCTAATTTAAACTGCATTTTAATTTAAACATTACTGCCTTTTCAGTCAAATATGCTTCTATAAATATTATCTTTATTCATAAGTAAATAATTTTCCTTATATTTAAGACTTGGGCAAGGAAAAGTAGAATTGGCAATTATCTGACAAATCCATAATCTTTGGCTTACTTTTCTCAATTTATGCTGACAAATCTTACAACAATTTTTTTTCTAGAAGCATTTATTATGTATCAAATAATAATAGTGCATATTTGGACAATCTGAACAAGATTTCTTATATAGTTCATCTTTTATATCTGCCTCCTTTATGGTTTTTATGTTCTGGCTATCTTGTAGCAGGCTGCTTAAATTTTAGTTCCTTTACTCTGGTGAAGGTAGAATAAAGATAAAAAGTGAAGACAAAGACAAGGTCCTAATAAGACCAATCTATAAATGGAAAGGATCTAATCATCTAATCCAGGGGTGTCAAATTCAATTTCATTGAGGGCCACATCAGGGTTGTTCATGGGGCCAAGGTGGGCGTGGTCAGGGTGGGCATGGCCAGTTTGATGTCACTCATGTTGGGGGCACCCGTGGAGCGCTCTGCCAGCAAAAACGGGCTCCCAAGCTCCGTTTTTGGTTGCAATGGTCTTCTGCAACCCTCTGCCAGTGAAAATGGAGCAGGCAGCCCTTCCAAGCTCCATTTTCGCTGGCAGAGACACTGCAGACCAGTCCATTGCTGTTTTCAGGACAGCCCCGCAGGCCAGATCTAAGCACCCTACAGGCTGGATCTGTCCTCTGTGCCTTGAGTTTATCTAATCCCTAATCTAATCTAATCCTCTGCTCAATGTTGTAATATAACTGCACATTCCTGACAGACGGCTATCCAGCCTCTGTTTGAACAATTCCAGCAATGAAGAGTCTAAAGCAGTCTATCCATTATTCAACAATAGCAATAGCAATAGCACTTAGACTTATATACTGCTTCACAGTGCTTTTACAGCCCTCTCTAAGTGGTTTACAGAGTCAGCATATTGCCCCCAACAATCTGGGTCCTCATTTTACCCACCTCGGAAGGATGGAAAGATGAGTCAACCTTGAGCTGGTGAGATTCCATATGTCAAATTGCAGGCAGCCACCAATCAGCAGAAGTAGCCTGCAGTACTGCATTCTAACCATTGTGCCACCATGGCTCAATAAGGAACTATTACCTTTGGATATATGATCGTGATCATGTCTGACTGAAATCTACTTCCTGTAATTTGCACTTACTTGCACTTGTTGCTTCTTATCACTTGAAACAATTTGAACAATTCTACTCTGTCTTCTATATTATGACACCCCTTTAGATACTAGAAAAGAGCTGTCAAGTTGCCCTCAATCTTCTCTTCTATAGCTAACAATTCTTTCAACTATTTCTCATAATGTGGTCTTTAAAGACCCTGCTTACCTTTTCTTTCCAGAGATATGTATAACTAGACCTGTATTTCTATTTAAACACATTTGAAGACTGTTTTTTTAAAAGAAATATACACCTACCACTCTTTTTGGATGGATGACATGATTTTAAATCATCACAAGTACGGGCTGGGTGCTTCTTGGATCCATCAGGGCTGCGCATGGTTTCGATCTGGCTACTCAGTGACTTCAGTGTGGCATGGACTCCTGGATCTGTTTTATTGCTGTCATCTGGAGCAGCTTCATCTTCAGTGAACTCTGGTAGTGGGTCTGGTAGACCATCGTCATAATGTCCCATAATGTCACCAATTGCAGCAGTAAGATGGCCAGGGGGACCTGGTGGGCCTGGAGGACCAGGATCACCAGGAGGGCCCTACACACAAAAAACAACAATACAGACCACATCCAGGATTGTAATATCTGGGACACAAAGTTACCACAGCTGCATATAGTTCCAATCACTACAACTAGGGTCACTGGTTAAGATAGGCGGCTATACAAATTGAATAAATAAATAAAAGTTAACTGAAAGAATCTTTTAGCTACCCAATTTACATCAGTAATTGCAGTAGCAAAAGAATAATTACATTGTTTCTGTAATAGAATATTATAGTTCTAATTGATTACTACCTGGGCATAGATTAAGAATGATTATTTTGGAGCACTCTTCCCCAACACTGTAATATTGATAAGGTTTGAATTCATTGAACTAACAATTTTATGTTTTCTTCTTCTCAGGGTAAGCAAAGTCATCCTTTTCAACCTTATTTTTTGCTCTTGAGTAGAGGCAATAGTGGCAATAGTGAAACTTTTTTGTATTCCTGTTTTCTAAAACACATAAAATGTATGAAGTCACCAGGCATCAAATACAATTTGAAGTAGAGTTTACTATTTTTTTAAATTTAGAGGACCTAATCTGGATAGGAGATGAGGGAGTTTTTTGCTCCTTTATTGACAGATTTGGATCTGGATCACTTTTATAATCCCTGTCACCATTAAAAAGTGATCCATTAAATAACCAAATTGGCAGTGCAAATGACAAAAACAAAAAGACTGATCTGGTTTGCTCCTAAAACAAGGAACATATGGTCAGATTCCTACTTCACTAGTTCAGGTGCCCTGCATTTATAAAAAAAGATGTGGCTTCTTCCAAATTGGCATGTAATTTGGATTCATACAGTGGAGCCTCAGGTCACGACTGTAATCCGTTCCAGGACTATGGTCGCAACCCAATTTGGTTGTAACCAGAAGCATGACTGTCTGCATATGCGCGGAACAAAAAAAATGGTGCCAAAGGGGAAATCAGTGTGGAAAGGGAATCTTTCCATGCCAATTTTGTTCGCTGCCCAATTTTTGAATTGTGACCCAATTCAAAAGTCAGATGGATTTTTTGTTTGCCACCCAATTTGGTTGAAAGAAGCATTTGCAACCCGAGGTTCCACTGTATAAGTTTACAAGTCATTAAATGGACATAACTGTTCCTCTCTCTGACTGAACCTATTTCCCATTATTTACCTCAGGTCCTGCTTCTCCTAAAGTTCCTCTTACACCAGGAGGTCCAACCGGTCCAGGTGGTCCAGGATTTCCTTCTTTACCAGAAGGTCCAACAGGACCTGGGGGACCCTATATTAAAAACAAAAGTTCATGTTTATCATGTCAATAAGGGCACATAAATAATTTCCTTTCTTTTCAGCTAAAGATATATCTGGCTTTTTTTGGCTTTCTACAAGATAATTATTACCGGTAGATATTATTTAATCTTAACAACTAATTTATTTATTTATTGGAATTTGTCAAACAAAAATGAGAACAAGAATAAGAGAATAAAAATACAATGACAGGGATGATAGACACATTAGTGCACTTATGCACACCCTTCTACTGACCACTTAAGTATGAAGTAAGGGCCATGGAAGTCAGTTTGTGACTGCAGTTGTGAAAATTTGTAGCTAAGACAACTGAATCAGGTAGGGCATTCCAAACTTTGACAACTCTATTACAGAAATCATATTTTTACAGTCAAGTTTAAAACGATTTACACTGAGTTTAAAGCGGTTGTTCACATGTATATTATTGCGATTAAAACAGAAAAAGTCATTTTCAGGTAAAACATTATTATGTATAATTTTGTATGGAATACCTAGTTCTGACCACAAGTGATGCAGTTCTAAGTTATCCAAATTTATAATTTTGAGCCTAGTAGCATAAGGAATTATATTGTGTACAGAAGAGTGCAAGACTTTTCGCGTTAAGTACCAGCTTGATTGTACGGATGTCAGATATATGGTGTGGATTCCAAACAGTTGAATAATACTCTAAAATTGGTCTAGCATAAGTTTTATAAGCTCTAATTAGCAATACAATGTTTTCAGAAAAAGAAGTTTCGCAAAATTAAATTTACAATTCTTAATGCTTTTTTAGCAATGCTGTTACAGTGAGCTTTGGAGCATAAATTGTCAGAGATAAGTACACCTAGATCTTTAACAAAATGAGGGTCATCTGCTAGATCAATGCCACCTAGCTTATACTTGACTTTCTGATTAAGTTTACCAATATGTAAGACAGAGCATTTATTGAAATTTGAAGTTGCCAAATAGATGACCATTCAGACACAGTCGAGATCACTTTGCAAAACAACAGAATTACCTGTAGAATTGAATAATTTTACGACATCATAAAAAGAATGCAATTGCTTTAAGGTTGATCACATAAATCGTTGATATAAAACAAAAAAAGCATGGGACCTAAAACGCTGCCTTGAGGAACACCACTGTTAATTGATGCAGGATTAGACAGCGAGATCCCTATTTTGATTTTCTGCAGTCTATTAGACAGGAAAGCAGCAATCTACTTGTGCACAGAAATGCCATAAGAGTTTAATTTTAACAGGAGTTTATCATGTACTAATGTATCAAAAGCCTTACAAAAATCTATGTAAATTGCATCAACAGCTTTATCTTGATCAAGACATGTAGATGTTTTTACAGTGCAAAATTTGTAAATTACAGGATGAATTTTTCCTAAAGCCAAACTGTTTCCCAGATAGCAAATTATTTGTCTCTAAGTGGTGAACGATGGATTTGTTTATAATTGATTCCATAACTTCGTATGTAACACAACACAAAGAAATTGGTCTATAATTTTCGACTGAACTAGGGTCACCCTTTTTAAAAAATATATAACTATATGGTATAACTATAGCTGACTATAGATCAAGCAGGGAACTAGTTTGAAATGATACTCCAAAAATTATACACAAAGGTTTTGCAAGCTTTTTCAGGAAAAAAACACATAATCCATCTGGTCCTATGGATAACAATGGCTTTAAATTACATAATGCTAATTCAACATTATCTACTGTAAATTTAATATTCAACAATTTGCTACAACTATTTGTGGTTCGACTTGTGAATGAGGGATTGCAACCATTGGTATCCACAAAAACTGAACTAAAAATATATTGAAAAGATTGGCTTGACCAACATTGTCATTACAATCAACCCCGTTTTTCCCTTTAAGGGTGCAATCACTTGCAAGTCTTTAAGTTTTGAGTTAACAAAGTTGTGAAAGGCTCACATAGAGTTTGAATTTAACAGCATTTCTTCCTGTTTACAGAAATAATTGGTGCATTCATCTTTAATTTGATGATGTAAGGCTTTGTAGTGGCTTTTGAAGTTGGCAACAAAACCTGTCTTGTCATTCTGCCAAAGAGATTTTTTCTTAGATTGTAATTTTCTTATTACCTTGGGTAATTTATTCTTTATAACTTTTTTGGTTTTTCTTAGTATGTATACATTTATAGCTTGATTTATTTCAAGCAAAAAATGTTATAAAAATCTTCTACATTTTTACAACCTGAGAACAGATGGTGCCAATTTAAAGATGCTAAATCAGCAGCTATTAAATCATAGTTTGCTGTTTTAACATTATAATTTGAAGAACAGTCATTAAGACCCAGTTCAGGAGCATGCAGATTAATACAAAAGTCAATCATATTATGATCACTGTTAGAAAAGGTTTCTTTAATGTGTAAGCCATAAATTAAATTTAAGCTATTACAAAGAATTAGATCTAGACAATTGTTGAGCAACAACTAACTGCTCCAGCCCCAAGGTTGTAACAGCATTGTAAAAAGTTACATGTATTGATTCATTAGTTGATTCACTTAATTGCGAAGCCTGATTGTTTTTCTTCTTCTCTCTCCCCTCCAAAAAATACTCATGGGATAAAAGTGCTGAGTGATGCTGAAATATAAATTTGGTGGGGAAACAACAAAGATGAATGAGGTAACAATGTTGTTCAGTCCCATCAATAGACTGAGAACCTAGGAGAGCATTTCAGCCATTTTACCTCCATTATTTTAATAGTGAGACTGAATAAATGCCAATAAAAGCCCTACTCCCCTTGTTCAAGTTATTTTAAAAGAATTGCACTTTCTCAAGGTCTTCCTATTATAATTATCAGGTGTTTCCTGTGGGCATTCCACAGAGCTCCTAGGAAAAAATGTGAACCATGACATAAAATGGCTCCCAAGAGGCCATTAAAGGGAGAAGCTTCTTTGTTGCTGGGTTATTCAAACATTACAATGAAGATGGCTTTCCCTTAGGGTAAAAAATGCAGATGGGTTAGTTGGAATATGCTCAAACTGTCCTTTTTAGCAGCTGCTGCCACTAACTACACTAAATTGCTGTGCTTAACTTTACTTGGGGGAAGTATCTGAAACCAGGAAAGCTAGATGCCACCAAATCCATGTCCAATTTTAATGTTATTTTGACATGGCAGAATCTGTTTTCTGGAATTTCCAATAACAATCCAGTAGAAATCTGGGAGAGGTTGCTGTTTTTTTCTTTTGCTTTCCTCAATTTAATCATTTATTTTGATAAGCTTCAATGGTAACATACTGAAGTTTTCTTCACATACAGTATGCACACAACTTGCACACAGATGTGCACACATTCAGTTTTGCACTTTTTCTCTCCCCCTTTTCAGGGAAAACTGCTGGTATCAAAAGTTCACAGTCTTCACTCAGTATCCATCCACATCTTAATCCATCTTAAATTTGTATCTTAACCCTTGAATCCAAGAAACATAGAAACTGATCTCCCGCCCTCCCCCATTACGTATTCTTCAGAAGGCCTATTCTGGTTGCTGACTCATAAACTGGAGCTATTTGTTGAAGAAGTCTTCTGGCACAAACAGAAAAGTGGTTCCCACATATATCTTAAATCTTTATTCATTCTCTTTTTGTTCTTCTAAAATATTATAGTCTATCATAGGTTAAAGCATCTTAAAAATGACAGTGATACTGATAAAATCCACAACTCTCAAATTTTCAAACATCCCAGCCAGCCAATGTTAGCAATGAAAACATTGATAAAATTAAAACCAGAGAAATATTAAGCTTTTAGTTGTTTATATTGTAAGTTGTCCCTTTAAAGCTTTTAGTTGTTTATATTGTAAAGTTGTCCCTTGCTTGAGTTCTGTGCAAAATTGGAAAGACTTAAGGAGTTGGGAAAGGATATGAGTAAAGAATGAAGAACACTGAGATCTATGCAGAAAAAGATAACTGAAGGCCATTGGAAAAGTATGCATTAATGTGCACCAAAGTTGCCAGTAGTTGATACCAGCAAATTGGAGGTTGTTCTTGAAAATCTTGAGGAATAAGAACCTTTTCTGGACTGAAAGCTAAATCTTTGTTAAAACACTAGGTTATATTTAGAATTCCATACACAAAGGAATTAAGGAAGGTAAATGACCTCAAGCACAACCTTGTTTAATAAAAAAATAATCTGCAATCCCTATCCAAATTAATTTTACTCTGAAATCAACAAACACCATCTGTACAACAGCAAACATAAAACCGAGGGGAGGGGGATTTAATTGTTTCCATATTGTATTTCACATCTGGTTTACTCACTCTTGGGCCAAATGGGCCTGGAATCCCAGCACTGCCTTGTTCACCAGTAGGTCCCTGCAAAACACAGTGTGAATGGTCTCTGTTTTCTCAAATTACATCTCATCTTTAAAGAAGAAAATATGATGGTTTTGAATACATCAACCTTGGGTATCCAGTGATGATCTATTATTCTTTAGTTTAAAGTCTCGGCATTTCTAATTCATGACATAATAACCTGAAGATAGCAAAAAATAAGTTGCGTGTAGTTCTAAGTCCATAGACAGTTCATTCTATGATTAAGATCACATTGGAGCAAAGACAGCCATGCTTGGCCTCGAACCACTGCAAGAAAATATAGTTTGAATTTTGGCTGCCAAGATTATTAATCACCTTGGAAAACCAGAGCTCTAAATTAGAGGGTGAAGGCAATGTAATAAAACTCTTCCCTATAAGTCCTCATTCTCCCTATCAACAATATTTTCCAATGCATCTCTTGTTAACAGCAAAATGATTTTGAAGACGCTCCAGATTTTAATACAGACTGGATCACAATGAAAGCAAAAGAAAATCATCAAGCAATCATTTCCATTGTGTTATATAATGCACTACACCTTGCATGCCCTTGTTCTGACTGACAAACAGCAGCTCAGCAGTTTTCCTATGGCAAAAGCCTACAGAAAATCTTTTTTTTTTAATTACATTTATATGCTGCCCTTCTCCGGAGACTAAGGGCAGCTTACAATTTTTTGGGGATGCAACCCAGTGTGCTCAGCAATAGCCTTCATTCCATTGTATATGCCTGCTTATTACTAAGTGGCATTTTTACAAGGTCAGCTAATTGCCCCCAACAATCTTGGGTCCTCAATTTACCTACCCCAAGAGGATGGAAGGCTGAGTCAACCTTGAGCCTGGTGGGATTTGAGCCTACAGCAGTTGTAGGCAGCTGGATCTTAAGTGCAGGCAATTAACAGCCTGAGCCACCAAGGCTACTTTTAGCCTTTTAAATGATTTACAATAAATAACTAGTTAAAAGGAATTGATATATTTTTCCTTTTCATTTCCAGATAAATGCACCATTTTGAGCATGGAGACAGTCAAAGTTAATACTTTTTATGAGCCATGGTGGTGCAGTGGTTAGAATCCAGTATTGCAGGCTGATTCTGCTAATTGCTAGCAGTTTGGCAGTTTGATTCTGAATGGCTCAAGGTTGACTCAGCCTTCCATCCTTCCGAGGTAAAATAAAGAGTCAGATTGTTGGGGGCAATATGCTGACTCTGTAAACCGCTTAGAGAAGGCTGTAAAGCACTATGAAGCGGTATATAAGCCTAAGTGCTATTGCTATTTCTAAGGCCTTTTTTTACATTTTTTTAAGATTCAAAAAGGTGATTGAGTACATCACCCAGAAAAGGAGTGTTCCACAATAAATAAGGAAGCAGAGGCAGAAGGCAGTGCCAAGTGCAATATGATATATGCACAAAAACGGCAGTTGCAATGGAGAACTGGAGTAACAGTAAAACAAATATATAGATAATGTCTTACAGGAGGTCCAGGGAGACCTTGCAGGCCAGTGAAACCTCGATGCCCTTTCTGTCCCCTGTCCCCTCGATCACCATTGTCACCTTTGTCGCCACGTGGACCTTGGGGACCCTAAAATTAGAAAAATAAAACAGAATAAAATTAAAATAAAATGCAAGGGTACAATCCAGCTAAAATTAAAGATATTTCTATGCTTTTCAAATCAGGCATTAGCAATACACTCCATTTCTCATTGATTTCAGTGAACTAAGACTGCATACCTTCAGTTCCCTAAATGAATATCTATAATAAGTATCCATAACTCCTATACATTCTTTACACATCTGCGACATAATTTATTTTTTTAAGCTTTATGCCATATCATTCACATTTCTTTGTGTGTGTGTGTTGTACATATATTGACATGCAAATCTGTTCAAAATGCAGATTGATATGTACTGAGAAGATAGACAAACTTCATCTATAATTATGGATTTTTCCTATTTGTTTTAATATCCTGCATCTGTTTATGGTGTATATAAATACAAATAGAAAATTTAAAATTTAAAAATATTTAAGAATATGTATCTTCTACCTGGAACTAGATATAGTTCAGATGAACCTAATATGAGTAATTAATATATCTTAATTATTACTTTATTTTTCATAAGCTTCAGTTATAATGCGCTCTAAAATACAGATATATGAAACTTGTATTATTGAATTTATTTTTAACGAAAAGTACAACTATTCTTCAAACAATTAAGGTTCCATTAAAAGAAAACGTAGAGAACATACGGGCAAACCTCGTTTTCCAGCACGGCCAGGAGGACCTACTGGGCCTCGTGAACCCTGCAATGAAATGAAAAGATGGCTTCATTTATGATTGCATCTATATACTTAGAACAGAGTTTCTTACGGTCTTTGTGTTATGGAACCCTTGAGGGTCTATTGAAACTTTAGCAGAAAAATGCATGAAATAAAATTCACAGGTATAGTTTTCAAAGGAAACTGCTCAAATGTAATTATCAAAGTATAAAATTCTAATAAATTTAGATAATGAAATTTACTGAAGAAACACTTTTGGAGACTCGAAGTCATATTTTACCTTGTTTGTAACAGAATGATAAAGTAAATTTCAGCTAGAGGTTAATGAAAATAAAAAAAAATTATTAAACATATTTACATGGCTGCTTATCTCACAAAATGTGACTCTGGGTGGTATACTATCAATAATGTCACATCTATTAAATACGACCATCTCCAAGGTTGATGGAGTAGTACATTTTTTCCCATCTGAGCTTAGAGAGCCCCATAATTTATCCACAGAAGGGATCCATGGAACCCAGATTAAGAATCTATGCCTTAGAGCATTCATTCATTTAGCATTTTAACTATAGAGCTGTTTTACATAGGATCTTCATAAAGGATTCACAGTAGAGCTTGGCTGGCCTTTGCCCAGCTCCGCCTTGTTCGACAACTTCGCCCTTTTCTGGACCGAGATGCCCTGCGCACAGTCACTCATGCCCTTGTTACCTCTAGACTCGACTACTGCAACGCTCTCTATTTAGGACTCCCCTTGCACACCATCCGGAGATTGCAGCTGGTGCAGAATGCGGTGGCGCGGGTGGTGATGGGAGTTACCGGTTCTCCCATATTACCCCCCTCCTGCACGGCTTGCATTGGTTGCCGGTTGCGCTCCGGGTGAGGTTCAAGGTTTTAGTGTTAACATATAAAGTCCTTCATGACATGGGTCCTAATATTTAAGGGAGCGTCTTCTTCCAATATCGAATGCCGGCTGCCCTGTGCGAGCTCATAGGCAAGGACTCCTCGGGATTCCATCGGCGGGTCAGTGCCGATTGGTAATTCCCCGACGACGAGCCTTTTCTGTTGCAGCCCCTGACCTCTGGAAACAACTGCCTTTGGAGCTCCACCTGGCCCCTGACCTCCGCACCTTTCACCGTGGGCTAAAAACTTGGTTGTTCGATCAACCCGGGCTGTGATCCCCCACCTGGGTGAGGGATAGTTTTAATGGTTTTTAGTTTTTATATTATATTTGAACTTGTAATTTAAATTTAATAGTTTTTTATGTATTTATTGTTTCATGTTTTAATTGTGAGCTGCCCCGAGTCTTCGGAGATGGGGCGGCATACAAGTGCAAATAATAAATAAATAAATAAATAAATAAATAAATAAATAAATAAATAAATAAATGACACATCCAGGTCAACTAGGAAACTACAACAGCAAATCTACTAGACAGTAAAATATTACTTAACTCAGAAACATTAATATACATTCATCAGCCATCTCATTTCATGGCCAGAATTCTTCTTTTATAATGTATGTCTTAAGAAGGATAAATGATAATGGGTAGTTGATTATATGATCAAGAGTTCTATTAATGAAATCATATAAGGGAACAGCTATACTTACTGGTTCACCTCTTTGTCCCGCATCCCCTGGAGATCCAACTGGCCCTGGGGTACCTGGAATACCCTGAGAACCAGGAAGTCCTGCAGGTCCAGGCTCACCACGATCACCCTACAACAAATACCATTCCAATTCTACATTCAGATATAGAACATTTCCAAGTGCATATCTTTATACAGACAAAATTACGCATTTTGTTCTATTATACTATTATTACTGAACTGCTACTATGTGCTATCTACAATATAGCTGGGATGGATCAGCAGAAAGCCATGAGATAAAATCATATCTGCAAAATAGTCCAATAAGGACTGGACATGTTTAGTCTGTGTTTGAGAAAAAATTATCTGGAACATCAAAAGGAAGGGATCCAGGAACCTAGAAAAGAGAATTGCTGACTGCTGGATTTCTGAAGGAGCAAACACTGCAAGATTTTTACACACCTCATAGAATAATTTGCCTTCACACATAGGAGCTATTCTTCCCTAATGAGTGTTTATGAAGAAAAAATTGACTCTGGGAGAAAGAATTTGGGGATATTACAGTTGGGTTTCTAAACCTGTCAGTCAATGTTATCACAAAGTATGTTGATTATTACTATCTTGTTATTTTAAGTGTCAGATTTTTCTGTCTATACCACATTGAGCCATTGGGAGTAGAGAGACATAAAAATTTTAATAACAATAATGGTAACATTTTATTGCAGGCTCACTCTGCTAACTTAGCTTAGCTTCCAATATATTATATGCCACATGGTGAATTATAATCTTTTTACTCCTGTCCTTACTAAGATTATACTCATGAAGGCCCAAAACAAATAGATTAGACACATTTATACTTCTGTTGTAAAACTGGGTTTGTTTTAAAACATTCATCCTTATTAAGAGTTCTGACGGTGATTTTTCTCAAAGATTGAAATATAAAGGGTGACATAAAACTCTAAATCAACAAGAAAACAACAGCTTCATTCATTGAAATTTCAAACTCACTTACCCTTTCACCAACAACTCCATCTCGCCCAGGAGTGCCATCATTACCAGCAGGACCCTTAGTTAAATGAGAAGTGGAAAAGTGGATTATGTGTGACATCAGATTTGTCCTAAAATAATATTTTATACATGGGATTGCCTTTGAAAAAGGCTTGGAAATTACAAAATAATCACAGACATATAAAAGGATACTCCAATGATTGAAATTAAGCTGTGTTGATAATATTAAGAATAATATTCATATTGCTATTTTATGAAAATGCAGCAATATTTTAGTTGCATTTTTGAAACTACTAAAACCAACTAGATTATAATACCAAAAGAGAATGGCTTACAATACTTGCCATTTTTAAAACAATTATACTGGCCTCTTGTTCAAGCTCCTAAATTTTATAGCCTAGGTAATGAATGGGCAACCGGTAGCCTTTGACTGAATTTTGAAGCTTGAATACAAGAGAACATTGAAAACCTTCAGTAGCATCTCTATGCATTTTTCCTTCAGTCAAAAATTAGAGAGGAAAAACTGAATGCCAGAAAGATGGGGAGAAACAACATGCCAAAAAAGAGGGTAAATGATACCAGCCACTTTTAGCTCTTCCCTACTATATTCTTTAGTTCCACCAACACTGAGGCCTCTAACAGACTACTCTCCCCCACTACTTCAGTAGGAAAAAAAACTTGTCTACACCTGGGACTGACTTTCTTAAGGATCAATGTGATAAAGATATCATTGAAAGAATATCAGTCCGAGAAACATATACATTTATTCATGGGCAGCTATTTGAATCCATAATGTTGTTTATCTATTCTTATGTCAAAATTGCCTATGAAAAACCACTTACCTCTGGCCCTGCTTCACCCACCGGTCCAGGAGCACCTGGAGGACCAATAGGCCCAGAAGGACCCTTGTCCCCTGTTGGTCCAGTTGGACCTTGTTTTCCAGGAGTTCCCTGGCATGAAAAGAGAGACCATGTCAATGATTAAACCCACGGATGATTGTTACGTATAGCAAAGCATTCAGACATCAGTTTAAATGGGCATCAGTCCTAACTACATTCTTACAGCCATAAAACAGAATAACAGAATAAAAGAGTTGGAAGGGACTTTGGGAGTCTTCTAGTCCAACCTCCCTGCTCAAGGTAGAGACCCTATACCATTCAAGACAACTGGCTATCCAGTCTCTTCTTATTAAAAGCCTCCAGTGATGCAGCACCCACAACTTCTGAAGGCAAGCTATTATACTGGTTAATTGTCCTCACTGTTAGGAAGTTTCTCCTTAATTCCAGGTTGCTTCTCTCTTTGATTAGTTTCCATCCATTATTTCTTGTCTTGCCTTCTGGTGCTTTAAAAAATAAGTTGACAACCTCCCCCCCTCTTCTTTGTGGCAGCCCCTCAAATACTGGGGTACTGCTCTCATGTCACCCCCAGTTCTTCTTTTCCCTGGGGTTGAACAGAGTTGAGTGCACAGTCAAAAATGCCAGTTGTGGCAATACTCACTGCAGAGCCTGGCAGGCCAGGCATGCCCCTCTCTCCACGCTGGCCGGGCATTCCCACAATACCTCTCTGCCCAGTAGTTCCAGATGGACCTGGGGGGCCATCAGGACCCTGGAATACACAAATAATAAATTGGCTTACTTAGCAACCTCTAACATTTATATTTAGCCAGGGTGTCATAGTTTAGCATTTGAGCTAATCAAGAAATAGCAAAGATGAGAAAATCTGATGCTGCTGAAAGCTGTAATGTAAGTTTGTTGTTTCCTTGCTCTAAAAGAAGTGGTTTAGGAGGGAAATTTTTGAAGACCCTTAGCATTTTGAGTTGAAATCAAGGCTTTCCCAAAGATCAGGACAACCATATCTCAGCTGCAAAAATTCAGACAACCATCTAGTGAGCAGCAAAGAAATATAAGCTCTACTGCTCTGCTGCCATCCAGGGCCTACCCAGAGTTTGTCAGGTCAGATATAGTAACCCACCCAGCACTTGTGCGTTACCATAAAGAAGGTAATTTTCTTTAACACAGAGGCTTCATTTTTTAAAAAGGCCTGGGGGAACATGTGAATAAGAATGGATGGAAGAGAAAAAAGTGCAGAACAAAAGAACAGGAGTTGCTATGTCAAAAGAGAATTAGAAACAATAGGAAACAAAAAAGGCAACCATATCACAGATTATAAATATCACCATAAAATGTATTCTTGTAGGCTTTGTAGCTCCTGGTAATGAGATAATTTTGGTTCACTTCTAAAGGTATATGAATAACTAAATTCTTGCGGGAAAAAAGAATGGAAAGTTTCCATATTTCATTTGCAAACATAAGCTTTTCTCTACTTCCCAGTCTCTCCCTCTACTTACATGTTGTCCATCTTCTCCTGAGTCTCCTTTGTCTCCAGGGCTGCCAGATGGTCCTGCTGGGCCTCTATCTCCTACTCGACCATGAGAACCAGGATCTCCACGAACACCTGGAGGACCTTCTTTGCCTGGTTCACCAAGAGGCCCAACTGGACCAGGAGCTCCCTGAAAAAAGAAGCTTCTGTTAGAAACAGACAGGTCAGTGATATAATTTCTTTTCTTTATTGCATTTTACAGCACACTACTGCCCTAGAGCATAGCTAGGATGCTTCCTATTTGATCAGTAGTCTTTCATTCTTACGCTGATCACTTCCAGACCTGATCCAAGCCTCAGAAAAATATATTATATATTTCTAGGTTTTTTCATCTTGCTTTTCTAAGAAATAATTATGTTACTTATATTACATGCATTGGAAATGTAATCGATTGCCATTCGATTATTGTCAAATACTCCCTAATTACTAAATACAATCCTGTGTATGACCCCAATATTCACATGCTGTAAATAATTTTAATCTTTATTTTTAAATTTGGATTTTAATATTACTGTTTCTTATCCCTCTACTGAAATATTCTCAAGTGGGTCAAAGACCACAATAAAGACTCAGTTGCTTACTACTCAATATATCAATACACATAGGACACTTATTTTTTTCTTTAAATGCAAGAAAGTCCTTCAAATTTTAGAGTTCCAATAATCTTTTTGTACAGTCTTGAGCCAGGTGACAGAATTCATCCAATCTCTAAATACAGTGCTTCATGCATTCAAAATAGAATTTCCTTCCAAATGAAATAGCACTTTAGCAATATCTATCTTACAAGAAATATATTGCGCAGCATTATCTCTATCCATAAACTAGAGTGTGTAACATCTTTATTGATATTAATACTGGTATCATCTTTCCCCCTAAGAGCATATACAAAGAGAGTTTTTAAAAAATCTGCAAGTTGTTGGTCACAGTGTTGCAAATGAAACTCCACTCCAGCTGTGACACCATGTTCATCAACTTGCAGGTATCTACTCACCATCTGTAGATGCCCGTGTTTCTACCCTTTTAGTCTTATGATAATCCTGCACTGAGTGAGGGACAATAACTTGGCCCAGTAGTTCTCAATCTTTTCACCATGGACCCCCTTTAAATACCTTTTATGGCCATGGACCATGGCCACGGATCCCCAAGACTTAACTCAAGATTTAAATCATAACATTTCTTCAAGCCTTCATGGACTTCCTGTGATGACACTGCAGTCCCCCCAGAGGCCCACAGACCCTAGGTTGAGAACCACTGACTTGGCCTAAGAGCACCAGCAGAGCAATAGTGGAGAAATCTTCTCCATATAATTCATAATCTGCTATAACACATGGACATATTATCTCAAGGGCTGGAAACCTGAGATCCTGAATCTCTAGTTCCAATCTCCCCTCTCCATTTTTTTGGCATTGATGAATGGGAGTTGTAGTTCAGCAATACCTGGAGAATCAATTTTCTGCCTCTGCCTATTTTAACACAAAATGGGACACAAATGATATTTTAAAAAATCATTTGATCTTTGCTATGTTTGCATTATTTTACAATACTTTTTTAAAATAAAATCCTTACTGTAATATATCTAATTAAACATCTAACATACTGTAGGTCCTGGGGGTCCAACTCTTCCAGCAGATCCAGGAAAACCTGTAGCACCCTAGAAATAAATAAACATACATGGGACCTAGCAAATATTAACATGTACTATGTTGACAAGCATTCTTTATTGTATAAAGACTTAAACATCATGTCTGAAACATACAAGGGTGCTAAGAAAGTCATAGATATCCCAATCAAAATAAAAGCTAGAACTTTACTCATAGGAACTTTGCTCAATCAACTTACAGGGGGTCCTTTTGTACCACGGCCTCCTTTGAGTCCATGAACCCCAGGAGGGCCCTGAGTGGAAATAAGAAAAAGAAGATTAATATTCAGCTGTCGCACCAAATGATGGGAAGGAGAGTTTTATTTCAATGAAATGTTTACTTACTGGTGGACCATGAGAACCTGAAAGACCTTGAGGTCCTGGGGATCCAGCATCTCCTTTCTGCCCAGGCTCCCCAGGTTCACCTTTCACACCAGGTTGACCATCAGGGCCCTAGAAACATTAAGAGAAATGACCAATCCAGTTCTTTCATCTATTCCAAGCCTATGTTATGAATGTTATTTTTAACTAATAAAATGTTTTTTTTCCTTTAAAAAAAAAGGCCCAGCATATGCCTCGTGTTTAAGAACCTTGCAACATAGTTCTCCTTCTCTGAAATCACAGGTTCAAAAAAAATGTTCAAAGAAGCTGCACACCTGAGGGCCAGCAAATCCAACTGGACCAGTTGGGCCATTTTCACCACGGGAACCCTAGCAGGAAAAAGAAAGAAAGATGGAAAGTGGGTTCCAAAAGAATGTTAAAAACATACAAAAAATGCTATTTTTTATGATGTAACTTCAGCAGTTCATGGTTTATTCTGGTAAAAAATAAGCTGATTGTATGCTAGATACATCTACAGAATATGTTTTGCAGAAGCAATTAATGGTATCAATAAACAAACAACCATATACATATATAGATGATCTCATTAATACATTTAAAACGTTTCAATCATCATCACCACCATCTAACTGGAATTCTATAAATGCTAGAACAGGAAATCTGACTCTTCCCAAGAATATATGGTATGTAGAATTATGATGCTTTAATATAAGATTTAATTGATGCAAACTGTTATGTATGCAGGTTTAAAGTCATTGGCTTAGTTTGAACTGTTCTTGTAAAATGTAAGAAATGATTGGTTTAAAAAGTGCGGGAAAATCCTGCACTCTGATTGGCTGGCAACTGCGGCTGCTAGCTATAAGTAGCAGCCACAGCCCAGCCAAAGTGGGTTCGTTCTGAGCTGTAGTCACCAATAAACAAAGAGCTTGAAGCACTCCGTCTGTCTCTTCATGCAAACTTAACACTGGCAACGAAGGTGGGATCTCCCTGAAGAAGAAGGCAACGCGGAACAGAAGGAGAGCCCTGTTCAATCCGACGGCAGAAGACTGGGAGATGTATGCAGATCGTTTCCAAATGTATCTGGAAGGAAACGATCTTGCCGACATTTCCGAGAAGCGGAAGAGGGCGGTCTTTCTCACGCACTGCGGTCTGGCAGTTTTCAAGATGGCGAAGGCATTGGCGGGAGCTGCAGACATGAAGGTAATAGAATGGCCTGACTTAGAAAAGTTGTTAAGAGCCCATTACGCCCACAAGTATCGTGCCTCATTAAGAGACACGAGTTTTACCGTCGGGATCAAGGGGAAAGCAAAAACGTAAACGACTTCGTGGCAAGTTTAAGAGACATTGGGGTGCATGTGAATTTAACAATTTAGAAGAGGCCATGCGATCGATTTGTTCTGGGCCTTAAAGACAAGGTGCTTCAGAGCAAGTTATTACTAAGACCTAAGATCACGCTGAAGGAAGCAATAGAAGAGGCCTCTTCAGCAGAAGCTACCAAGTCCTCAGCAGCAGCCATGAAGAAAATTAACAAGGCCACAAGCCATCCTGATGTGGAAAAGTCCACAACAACTCATTGTGAGCAAATAGATTCTGAGTCAGACTGTAGTGAGGTGGAGGAAGGAATTTATAGACTCAGAATGGAGCGGAAAAAGAAAGACCTGGGAAGAAAGAGGCAAGATTTCTACTGCAGAGGTTGTGGGGAAGCCACCCCACACTGAATGCAAGTTCCTAGATACCATCTGCCTCCATTGTGAAAAAAGAGGACACCTAGCAAGAGTCTGCAAATCATCCAGAACTCCACCCAACAGAAGGAAGTTTCCTGACAAAGAATTCAAGCCCAACAACCTCAGTGAGAAAATGGGGCGCAGCACAGAAGCAAAGGGAAGAATGAAACTCATCAGACAGTAACTATTGGTCATTCTTCTTCTATCAATAACAGAAAAGTGCATGTCAAGGTACTAATTGAAGGAAGGCCTTGCCAAATGGAAGTGGACTCAGGCTCATATTTATCTATGGTGTCATGGGACACTATTCACAGACTACTCCCAAACATTCAGAAGAAGCATTTCAAGAAGCAAGCACTGACTCTTAAAGACTACCAAGGGAACAAGATTCCAGTAGTTGGAACAAGAGAATTCAACGTGAAGTTCAAAGGCCACACCAAACGCTGCCCCTGACCATCGTGGACAAGGATCGCCCAAGCTTGCTGGGACTTGAGTGGTTCAATCCACTAGGCATCGAGGTGACTGGCATCAATCACGTGAGCAACACTGAATGGGAGGAGGCCTTGAAGTCTGAGTTTCCAGAGGTCTTCAGCGAGGATTGGGCAAGTATGGGGACCCTATCACTTTCAATCTAGATCCCAAGGTGCCCCAATTCGCTTAAAGCCCAGAAGGGTCCCATTTGCCTTAAAGGAAAAAATTGATGCACAATTAGATAAACTAATAGCTCAAGGAGTTTTAGAGCCCACTGACCACTCCAGGTGGGAGACACCCATAGTCACACCAGTCAAGACTGATGGGTCAGTGAGAATCTGTGGAGACTATAAGGGGACATTGAACCATGCACTTCAACAGAGCGCATATCCAGTTCCAGTGGTGCATCATTTACTACATTCACTTGGCAGGGGTACAGTCTTTGCCAAATTGGATCTGGCCCAGGCATATCAACAATTAACAGTTGATGATGCCACTGCAGAGGCCCAAACCATTGTGACTCATAGAGGTGCTTTCAAATGTAAAAGGTTACAGTTTGGAGTAAGCGTGGCACCAGGCATCTTCCAAAGCCTTATGGAAAGGATGCTCCAAGGACTGCCAGGGGTAGTACCTTACTTTGATGATGTGTTAATCTCTGCTGAAAATGACACTCAGTTACAAGAGAGACTCAGAGAAGTCCTTACCAGATTCAAAAAGCGGGTTAAAAGTCAAGGAAGAAAAATGCACTCTTAGAACTGACAAGGTTGAGTTCTTGGGCTATATGATTGACAAGCATGGTATCCACCCCACAGATGCCAAGGTTCAGGCAATCAAAGAAGCCCCTAGACCAAAATGTAAAACAGATTTGCAAGCCTTCCTTGGACTCATTAACTTTTATCACATGTTCCTACCTCAGAAGGCAACCATTGCAGAACCACTGCACAGATTATTAGACAAAAAGTCTGCATGGGTCTGGGGCAGAAAAGAACAATCTGCATTTAACAATATTAAAAGACTAATCACGCTGATGCTGTACTGATACAGTTCTCTGAGAATTTGCCTGTTGTACTGACTTGTGATGCATCCCTTTTGGAGTGGGGGGGGTTTGAGCCACAGGCTTCCCAGCGGGAGGGAAGCTCCTATTGCATTTTACTCTCGCACCTTGACCAAAGCAGAGAGGAACTACAGCCAACTGGACAAGGAAGCCTTGGCAATTGTTGCAGCTGTCAAGAAATTCCATGAGTATTTATATGGGAGAACATTTACCATTGTCACAGATCACAAACCTCTGTTAGGCATTGTGGCAGGAGACAAACCTACGCCCACTATCCTGTCACCAAGAATGCTGAGGTGGACTGAATTTCTTGCTGCTTATTCATACAAACTCATCCACAGGCCTGGCAAAGACATTGGGCATGCAGATGCTTTGAGTCGCTGCCCACTTCCTTCTCACACTGAGGACTTTGCTCCTGAGACTTACACCTTTTTCCTAGAAACTGTTGCCAAGCTTCCAGTACACGCTGCTGAAATTGCCAGAGAGACTGCCAAAGACACTGTATTGGCTCCTGTTATAGGCTGGATTAAGAAAGGTTGGCCTCTTCAAGATCTACCTCAACTTGCCCAACCTTTTAAATCCAGGCAAACTGAATTATCTGTATTAAGAGGATGTATTTTGTGGGGTAACAGGGTGGTTATTCCTACAAAACTGCAAAAAGAGGTTTTGGAAATGTTACATGAGGGTCATCCAGGTATTGTCAGAATGAAGGGATTGGCCAGGAGTTATGTATGGTGGCCAGGTATTGACAAAATGGTTGAAAACTGGGTTGCATCTTGTCCCAACTGTCAGGTAGTCAGGCCTGCCCCACCTCTCGCCCCCACACAGGAATGGGAATGTCCTAGGGCCCATGGTCCAGGATTCACATTGATTTTGCTGGCCTACCAGAGGGCACACTTTCCTTATTATAGTTGATGCATATTCCAAATGGCTAGAGGTTATCCCTATGGCATCCACCACAACTGAAGCTGTCATCAAACAGCTTAAAAGCTTTTGTAACTCACGGGTTACCTGATGTGCTTGTTTCTGACAATGGCCCTCAATTTACATCCAACCTTTTTGAATCATATCTAGCACAACAGGGTATCAGACATGCCCTGACAGCCCCTGGGCATCCTTCTAACGGCCGGGCTGAACGTATGGTACGATTTACCAAGGAAAAACTTCAGCAATTGGGTCCAGGGATATCACTGAGAGAGTTGAAAAACTTCTCAGTGTTCAGCATATCACTCCCAACCCCTCAACTAATTTGTCCCCAGCTGAATTGTTGATGGGTAGGAAACTCAGGTCTCCCCTTGATCGCCTTCATCCCACTTACGCACCCAACGCACCACTAGATTCCACTAGCAAAATTCGCACATTCACTGTGGGTGATTCTGTTTATGCTAAGAACCTTATGGGTGAACCATTATGGATTCCTGCTGAGATAACCCAAATCACAGGCCCCAGGTCTTACAGGGTACAAACGGAGGATGGTGTCCTCTGGAGCAGGCACATTGATCAGTTAAGATCCAGATTGCCTCAGGAGCATCGCTTTTGCTCCTCTCTGGTTCCCATACCTACTGCCTCTTCTAGGGGAAGGGAGGATCATGAGTGTAATGAACAAGCAAGAATCAACCCCATGTGTAACGAGCTAACACGACAGGAACCATCCCAAAACCTGTCACAATACCAACAACCATTTTCACAAATGGAAGATTGCACATCATTACCTGATTTAGGTGCTGACATTGGGTTGGAGATGGATTGGGAGGAGAGACCAGGTTGTAGTAACCAAACAGGTTCTACCATTACTACAAGTCCTAGTAAGGAAATGTCAGCAGACACATTTCCTCCCTCACAAGGTGAGAATCTTAAAACATCTGAACCACGTAGGTCTCAACGTACACGTAAGAGCCCCACCTATTTAAAGGAATACATTAGATAGGCTGGGGTTTGAGTATGGACTGAACCTAGTGGGGAGGGGTGTTATGTATGCAGGTTTAAAGTCATTGGTTTAGTCTGAACTGTTCTTGTAAAATGTAAGAAATGATTGGTTTAAAAAGTGCGGGAAAACTCTGCACTCTGATTGGCTGGCAACTGCAGCTGCTGGCTATAAGTAGCAGCCGCATCCCAGACAAAGTGGGTCCGTTCTGAGCTGTAATCACTAATAAACAAAGAGCTTGAAGCACTCCACGTCTGTCTCTTCATGCAAACTTAACACAAACTATCCAATAATTTTAAAATATTATACAGTTACATTCAAAATGATATATTCTTTTATAAATTGATAGGCAGCCATTATTCTTTTCAATTAGCAGTTTTATGGAAAGAGAGGAGGGAAAGAGAGAATGAATGAGTGCTAAATAGAAAAAGCAGTGAAAAAAATTGTCATTGTACATAATAACAATAGCAACATCCAACTTATGAAAACACAGACAATGTGATTCTTTACTTACAGGATTTCCACGAGAGCCTGCAGGGCCAACTAAACCTCGAGGACCAGGTTCACCCTTAAATTAAAAAAAAGGCTATGAGATATTATCGTACACAGTCCTGAAGAGTTGTACTATAACATAATAATAAACTCACTGCATAGTTGATAGTTCTATTAACTGTTTTACCTTTTCACCAGCCGGACCAGCCGGACCATTTGGGCCTAATGGACCTGGGAGTCCCTAGGAGATAATCATAATTCCAGTAAGACAAGCAATCTTTCACTGTTTGTACAAGCTCTTGTTTTTTGTTTTACTTTCTTCAGAAAAGAAAGCCATGCTGGTCCACTGATATTTATGAGGTTAGGCTAGAGTAAGAGCTAAGAACCCTAATAAATCAGAAGAACACTTTATTTGGAATGGAATTTGGTGCCTTCAAACATTTATAGCATGTGAGCTCCTCCCACAAATCAGTTCTGGTTTACTAATACGTGGTATCAAAAATATGCTGCAATACACTATTAGTTGAGGGTGAAAGGTTAATTTTTTGAGTTTTGGGGTTGGTTTCTGAACGTTTTGTTACCTGGTTTTGAACCTGACCTGATGTTATCTCCTTATCACAAGACCCATCACAAGGTTCACTGACGATTCACAGCTGACCCATCACAAGACCCTCACTTGACATACCCATACCTGAAGCCCTTATAAACAGAACATTGACACTGACATCCCCTAAACTCCACTGAAGATGTTACCTAGCCTGGTAATGAAACGTTCCCACAACCTTGGAGAACGAACCTCCACCCTCATCCTACACCCGAGCTACCGATATTTGCCACTATTGCAACACTATTAGTTATAGTCTCTCATTAAGACCCAGCACTATTAGAAGAAAAAGAGGACTTTCCACTTACTCTGGCCCCATCATTGCCAGCTGTGCCTTCGCCTCCTTTTTCTCCTACACTGCCCTGAAAAAAGCATAAGGAAAACTCAAGTCACTTACAAATAATTATATAAAGAGGTAAGGTTGTGTAGAAAAGAGGGGGAATCCTCCTACAGAAAAGAGAAGCCATGGACATTTCTAAAAAGCTTACCCGATCGCCCTTGGGACCAGGTGTTCCAGCCAGGCCTCTCTCTCCAGGCATTCCCTGAAGACCAGGAGGGCCCTGATCTCCTGATGCTCCTGAAGGGCCTGGATTTCCCTGAAACAAAAGGAAAAGGAAGTTAAAGGGCAGGAGGTAATTTTGTGGAAAGGAACCAATTTGTAGTCCTGTCTATCTATCTATCTATTGGACAGACCCTCCTTGCATTTTTTATGTGGGTGCATTTCCTCATCTCCAGAACACATAAATGTCCTGTTAGGATGCACCATAAGGAATCAACATTTCTTTTAAATTGAAAAATAGCTCAGATTTCTTCAACTTGTGAGCATCAAAATGCAGCTCATCAGCCATAAATAGCAATGCATTGGTGTTCTATAAACTGTGGCTTAACCAATGTTTTGTTGTATGAATGTGGTTGTTCAGCAGAGCTATTTCAGAATGGATCTCAATTAGATCTGTCTCCTAAAACCTGAAAGGTGTCAAAAATGTTGTACTTTCTTACAACTGAGGATCACAAATCTGATTTGTTTGTCAAGGTATGTATAAATTGAGTTCTTTCCCTTCATTTTAGCTCTTTTATCATCAAAATAAAATTGGGAACAAATGTAATATGAAATAAATCCATAGGAAAATGATTGTAACACAGTACATCAAAATACCATCACTTATATAATCTCATTGATATAGTCTTTACAGAAACTCTATTTTGACAAATGTATGTTCTCCATATTAGTAAATAAATAAAAGCCCCTAGTTTTGTTTTATTCCTCTCTTGTATTTTTAATTTAAAGTCCATGCCTCTCTGCCTTCTAGCAATTGGACTTATCTCTTTTTTGAAATGCAATCTTCATGGTATGATTAAATTAAAACAGTTCCTCCAGAACTAGCAGAGCTTAACCTCTAAGTAGCATAACTGCATGGCCTGCTTGTAGTTGGATCTTTTTTGCTTTGTAAGCCTTTTAAGAGTGCAACCAGTCTTGGCATAATCCCAGCTTGATTAGTGAATCCATTTGGCCTACACATATTACTAGTACTATTTTCTACTCATATTACTAGTACTATTTTCTATTCATTTGGCCTACACATATTACAAGTACTATATTCTACTCTATATATAACATTAAAATGAACTTGCCAACCATCTTAAAATAAAGTTAATGAGATCCACAAGAACCCTAAGCTGTACAAAAATAATTTATTGTAACTACTGATTTGTACCTTGTGTGGGCATCCAATTGGAAATTCCAGATTTGTTGACTAGTCTGTGACTTGTAACGTTACCCCCCAAAGAAAAAAACCTTCATGGATGCAGTTGTCAGGAGTCAAGCTCATTTTAAGACTATCCATATCTCTATGTTAATGAACACTGCTATAATCATTCTTCTGCATCATCCACTCTCTCTATATGGAGGCAAATGGTACGTGCAGAATGCATATCCGCTTATAGTATATATGGGCACTGCTTACCTTTGGACCATCAGGACCTTGACCTCCAGCCATACCCTTTTCCCCCTGAAGACCAGATGACCCTGGGTTTCCTCTTTCACCTGGATGGCCACGCTCTCCCTGGAAATAGCATTTCAAATAGTTTAGCGATTATAAATGTAGTTCCATCAAAGAAGAAATAACTCATTCCATATATGCTAGCAATGAATTTTACAAAAAAAAGATGAACCTGCTGACATTGGCAACATTTTAAATATAATATTAAAACTGCCCTTCCACTTGAAGGGATAGTGATCTGAGGGCCTTTACATTGTTTGAATTTCAAATTGAACTCAGCCAAAATGGATCAAAATGCTGGGGAGCAGCAGCAGGTTGCCTGGAAATGCTATCTCTGCCCATTTTGTACAATGATCTCACGTCTCATATAAACCTAACAGTTTCCCATAATTGCTATAAGTTGTGGAGGTGTTAGAACTCATTAAATTGTAACACATCACATGGTTATAGAAATTGCCGGGGTGTCTTCTGATGAACTTTCCTCTCTAGAGCTAAGTGGGTCTGCATCAAGCTAGTACCTGAATGGCAAGCACCCCAAAATTACATATACAATGTGATGTACACAGCACTTAAATAGGTAAAGCAATATAAGCAAAGCATACCGATTAATAAATAGAAACAAACTGCTAATACAGGGGGTTCTAGAATCTGTGATAGAGTCCCACTGAAATGAAAAATCAAAGATTCAAAATATTTCAGATAAATGGACTCAAAGCCTGCACAATCTAACATTGCACAGGGACCTGTTTTTTTGCTTGTTTTGTTTTGTTTGTTTGTTTGTTTTTGCTATCAGAGCACTGGGGAGAATGTGTATATTATAATGAATTGAAACTGTAATGCATACAACTTGCCTTTTAGGGATTTCTGCAACTCACTAGTATAATACGCATGATTGTTTTTCTTCCAAAATTAATTTAAAAAATACTCTGAAAATTTGCTCTGAAAAGTCATTATTAAGAAATTGAACTTACCCTTGGACCTAAGGGGCCTGGAGCTCCGGGATCACCAGGAACACCCTAAAACAATTATTAAAAAGAGAGAGAGATTATTGCTAACTGCATACAGAGAGAGAAAGAGAGAGAATTAGGGATTAGTTATTGGTGATTTTAAAAACATAGCAATAGTGCCAAAGATAGTAAGCTGTGTGTTCTTCTCACTATGTTTCTCTTCATAAATACTATATAAGACCAAATACATTGGCAACTTCCCAACAATTACCCTTTAGCTAGGATAAGGAATTGCAATGGGTAGAGAAAGAAAGGTATAGTCACAGATCTTCCAAAATTACAACACAAAACCAGCAACAGAAGCAACATTAAGCATAATATCTCAAAAGTATTCTGATGGTAGATAGATAGATAGATAGATAGATAGATGAGAGAGAGAGAGAGAGAGAGAGAGACAGACAGACAGACAGACAGACAGACAGACAGACAGACAGACAGCTAGCTAGCTTTGTTGGTACTATGCAACAAATTATGAAAGAGGGGATCCATGTACTGCCATATATAATTACTGATGCTGTGTTTGTCCCCCTTAATAAAAGTTCCCAGGGCAATAGACGCTTCTCTCTGGAAAATGTGCTAATCTTTTTTAAGACTTAAATCTTAAAAAAAAAAAAGCTCAGCAAGGAATGTGAGGGAAGTTAGGAGGCAGGGCATTCCTAGAACAGTATCTAGCTAATGTTCATCCATGCTATCAAAGAATTAGAGAAGACTTGCTGAGATGACTTGAGACATTTCCTGTTCCTATCTAGGACATTTCCAGATGTCCTAAATATTCGAAGGCTCACAAGGTCCCAGCCATCCTTTCCAGATAATGGACTGATCTAAAATGTTCTGGTGCAAGAAGCTGGACCACAAAAACGCTCCCTACTTGCACCCCAGCTGTATCTAGGAACAGTTGTACAGGAAGCAAGCTCATCATGGTGATTACTATGTTGTGACTCTGGAGTTTCGCTCTTGGTTGCTGAAATATCTTCTCCCTTTATTCCTACAGCCAGATGAATTCAGCAACTGGAGTGTCTTGGTATCAAGGAAAGAGGAAGTGATTTAAAACACCAACAAAAATGTCTTCTATTTCTCTAGGAGGGAGGGAGGGAGGGAGGGAAGGAAGGAAGGAAGGAAGGAAGGAAGGAAGGAAGGAAGGAAGGAAGGAAGGAAGGAAGGAAGGAAGGAAGGAATTTTCTATAATTGTGAGGACAAAACATTTGACATTTCCAGTTTTTAATTACATTTTCTGCTTTTCCCCATCAACCTGGACAAGTTTAGTACACATTGTACACATTTGACATTCCCACCCCCCTTGCCCATGACAATATATATTCTCTCAAAATCATAACTTCTGTGGGGAAAAACAGCTGTAGAAATATTTATTTATTTCATTTCATTTCTATGCTCCCTATCTTACTGATACGGTGACTCTGCATGGCTTACACTATAATAAAAAGTTAACAGTGCTAAAAAAAAAGAAATGAATTAGTTAAAAGTATTCAAAATTAATTAACCACACAAAACCATTACTAAACAGTTACCTGATCACCTGGTTTTCCCCCTTCTCCTGGAGGGCCTGGGGTACCTGGTAAACCCTACAAGGAAATAAACCAAAAACAAATCACATGATCAGCTTATCGGATTATATGTTGAAAATACTGCTTCAGTGGTATTTTAATTTGAGCACAAAGAATAATTCATAAGTAATCCAAAAACATGGTGGTCGTTACTTTGGCAGTTATTTTATTACATTTGTTTACTCATAATAATAACAACAACCCAAAAGCCCTTGGATGGCTTACATTGAACACTGATTTCAAAAAGACTCACCTGAAACCCCGTAGGACCTGGAGGACCTTGTTCTCCTCTCTCTCCTGCTGGTCCCTACAAAAAAACAAATGTTTTTTAAAATGATTTCACATGGTACTGCCATGACAGCTTAATCATACGTGTTTCAATATCTTGATGCAATCATAGGAAGATATCGTTCTTTTGTTATTGCTTCCCCAAACTTACTGCCATTTGGCTGATAAAACAAGCTGCTAATACTGACATAGACCTAAACAGTTAATTTGGCTTACTGCTTTGTTTATTCAGTTTCCCCTTTGAATTTATATGATATTTGGTTGTTATGACAAGTGATTAGGAATGATTTTCCTTTTCTCTAAATCCATTTTTTAATGCATCAGCAGTTCATAGAACATTTATTTATTTATTTTATTTCTTGGACTTGTATGCCGCCCCATCTCCGCAAGGACTCAGGGCGGCTCACAACTAAAAACCAGCGATCAATTAATTACTAAAAATCTATTAAACAGTTACAAGCCCAATCAGACTAAAACCACAATACAGATTATAAAATTTAAAAATTTAACCCCCCCCCGAGAGGTCAGCCCAGCCCAGCCTATTCAAATAACCAGGTTTTCAAATCGTGACGGAAGGTGCGAAGGTCAGGGGCCAAACGGAGGCCCAGGGACAACTGACTCCATAAGGCGGGAACCACCACAGAGGAGGCCCGCCCCCAGGGCACTGCCAGCCGGCACTGGCTCACAGATGGCACCCCGAGGAACCCCTGCCTGTGTGCTCGTACAGGGCGGTTGGCACTCGATGTCGGCAGGAGATGCTCCCGTAAGTAAATAAAACAAATAAAATAAAACATCTGGGTTGCCAGGATCGACGTCCTAGGTTTCAATATTTCAGTGAAGGGGCGGGGATGTTCCCTTTTAACATTTTAAAAATCTGTATGCTATAACATATGTGGCAATTGATATGGATGAAGTAAAGATTTGTTTGACAAAAGAACTGAATAGCAAATATTCTGCCTTTGTATTTCAGCAATGTGTGTTACCCTCCAATAGTTCTCTACCACATCATGCCTTTAGAAAAATGAATTTACCAAAGAAATGATCGTGCATTTATAAGAATGTACAGAATATACAGGACTCTTATTCTGTTGGAATATCAGTGCCATTCAAAAACATTAATTTTGAATAATATTCTTTTGCACCAAAAATATTCAGATAGAACTTACATGGGGCCCAACAGGACCAGCATGGCCAACTTCACCATCTTTACCAGGCGCCCCCTAAAATGGTATAATAAATAAAGTTGATTAAGGTGACATGTATATGTATAAACTCATGCACTATAAATGCTATGGTTTAGAACTTTCTAACAAAAAATAAAATTATACTTACCCTCTGCCCCGAGACACCAGCATTTCCTGCTTCTCCGGGTTTTCCAGGATCCCCCTATTTAAATATATTATTAATATATTATTAATAATATTACACAACTTGATAAATATGGTGAAAGTCTGAAGCACAACACTTACACTGCTCCCTTTTGGTCCAGGAAGACCCATGCTACCTGGCTGGCCTCTAATTCCAATTGGACCTGCAGGGCCTGGCCGACCATCTTCTCCTGGAGCACCCTAAGGGAACATCAAGCATTTAATCTTGTGTGAGTGTATTTGTGTTTGTGTAAAACTGGTTGCAGAATCATCAGTGCAGGATGCAAATAAATGCGGGATCTTTTGAAAAATTAAATTGGAAAGGTGGAAGTATGTATCACAAAATGGCTAGTTTGTTTTAGCATTTCAAATGTTTGTTAGCCCATGGCTGCAAAACATACTGGAATAACCACAAATGCTATTAATTTTGATTATAGATTATATAATAAAACACTAATTACACAGCTCCACTCCCTCCATTTTGGGAAAAATAAAGATAAGACTAGGAAGTGCCCTTTGAATTATTCCAACTCTACATACCATGTCATTTATGTAACCCGACAGCTAGGGGTGGGATTCAAATTTTGTAACAACCGGTTCTGTGGGCGTGGCTAGGTGGGTGATTGGGTGGGCGTGGCTTTTTTGGCAGCAAACCTCCCCCCCATTTTTTGGGGCCTTCTGGGCCTCAGGGAAACCTCCTGGGGAGCATTTTTGCTCCCAGAAGGCTTCCCTGAGGCACAGGAAGGAAAAAACGGAGCATAGGGGAGGCACCCAGCACCCCCCTGTGCTCCATTTTGGGGCCTCCTGGGCCTCAGGGGAGCCTCCTGGGGGTGGAATTTTTGCTCCCAGGAAGCTTCCCTAGAGCCCAGGAAGGCAAAAAAAAAAAAGGAGGGGGCAGGGAGAGCTGCACCCCCTCTCCATTTTTTGCCTTCCTGGCCCTCAGGGAAGCCTCCTGGGCGAAGCAGTAAGTAAGCGAGGGGAATCCTGGCACAGCTGATCATCAGAACAGCTGATCGCCGGGAGGGGGAAAAAGAAATACCTTAAGGAGTGACTGGGCGGTGAAGAACGTAGTCAGTGATGTCGGGCATGGGCACAATGTTGCACATGCGTGATAAGGACTGACTGGGAGGGGAGGGGTGGGGAGGGGCCAGTCAGGGGCACGATTTGCTGGTTCTCCGAACTGCGCAGAATCATAACAACTGGTTCTATAGAACCAGTCTAAACCGGTAGAATCCCACCACTGCCGACAGCATGTGTTTTCATTCTAATAATACTCTATAATCTTAAAACCTTCCCAGAACTACAAAAAGGATTAAAAGTATTCACAGTAAATTAGTGTTCCTATTCCTATATCGATATCATTGTTCTAATACTGATTAATTATTTATAGTATTTCTGGACTGTAATCAACTCACACTTAACCTATGCATCTTCTAATTTATATAAGGTAATCCTCGACTTACGACCACAATTGAGCCCAAAATTTATGTGGCTAAGTGAAACTTTTGTTAAGTGAGTTTTGCCTCACGTTACAACCTTTCTTGTCAGAATTGTTAAGCGAATCACTGCAGTTGTTAATTTAGTAATATGGTTGTTAAGTGAATCTGGTTTCCTCATTGACTTTTGCTTGTCAGAAAGTCGCAAAAGGGGATCACATGACTCAAGGATGCTGCAACTACTATAAATATGAACCAGTTGCCTAGTATCTGAATTTTGTTTTTTTTTTAAACAAATTTTATTCAATTTTTAACAATTTTTTAAAACAGCTCTTTTCAGTAGACAGCATGTTCCCGGGTCATCACTTTTACATGCAAATATGACAGTAGATCTATATTCATTTTAAACATTTGACTTCACTTCTATTCCATTTTAGCAGACAAAGGGTCAAAGAAATTAATCCTAATCTCAAATCTTAATCTCAATCTGTATAACCCCCCCCAGTTCATTTCGAGTTAATTGCAAATATATATTTTAAAAACTTCATTTATAAATCTTACAAATAACAATATATTTGCCCATCATATTAAAGATAAAGTTCATCCATATCTATCCTTTAATTATCTTCACATTGTTAATACTCTTTTATCATTTACAGAATTCTTTTGTCCGTCAGATTTGCCCTTTCATCACATATTCTCTCCATAATTCTAAATCCGTACAAATTTTAACACTAAAAAGAATGAGAAAAAAAACCCTAGACTTGCCCCCCTTTTACTACTTTGAAAGTGACACCTCAGTGGTTAATATAGTAGCATAATCATAATCATTCTCTTTAAAACGAAAGATAGAGAAAAAAGAAAAAGAAAAAGGAGAAAAGCTCCCTTACAATATATCTCTAATCGATCGGGTTCTGCAACACATATCCCCTAAGATTTATTTATGGTTCCAAGATAATAATAAAATAACTAATCTTGGTTATTGACAAATCTCATTTTTAGGCATTTTCTAAAATAATTTCAATTAATTCAATTTATCTAATCATCATTTACCTTTCTTTTGTAAATAAGAAATAAAAATGTGACCTTTTACCAGTAAAAATTGTCAGTAACCCCTATTGTTTTACACTTTTATAATTACAATATATTCTTATTACCATTTCTTCATGCAGAACCCTAGCCATTATCTCTATGCAAACAAGTTTCTTTCTTCATTATGTAATTCCCGTGTCTCTCTATCTTTTGTTCTTGTTTCTTGTTCCTTCTCCTCTCTTTTATCCCGCTATCCCCCTTCTCTATCCAGTTTGAATCCCTCTCTCTCTCTTTACCTTTCTGCTCTCTATCCTTCTGGACCTTTCTAACATGCCTAATTTCATAAATGTTCCTTTAATTACCTTCTTAAGTTTCATTTTTGACCATCCTCCTTTTCCCTTTTATTTGTATTAATCTTTGTATTAATTGTCTTTTAAGATGGCTTTTCTTGTGCTGGCTCCTCCCTTTCCAAGGCTCCTTCTTCTTCTTTATTCAGCATTTGAATGCCCATGTTTTCTGCAACAAGCCAAGTTAGTTCAGTCACTTCCTGTAGCAGTTCTTTCATACTTTTAAACTCCATTTTAATTCTTTGGATGGCCACCAGAATTTTTATTTTCCTTATTTCTTCTTCTTTAAATTTTCTATGATCCTAACCCAGGTCCAGAGTCTATATCAATATCACCAATTAGTCCGTAGTCCGTCTTTGTGTATTCAAGCTTTCACTTTCTATGAGTCTTGCGTCTCTTTAAAATGTAACAACTCCAATCCACAAAGGAACAAGATAGTTTCTTTCTTCTTTAGCTTCCAATTTTTCTCCACAAAGTGGCACTTTCTGCACAGAGTCTTAACCCTTTCCTTTTATTTTGATATTCAAAGTTTTCCGAGCCCCAAACTTAAGTTCTTACGCTGGCTTCTTCCTTTCCGGTTCAAGCCCCTTATAGCTGTCAAAAATATTTTACTTATTTTTTCCTTCACTTGAGACTGCGCGCTTCTGTTTTTTTTTAAAAACTCATCTTTATCTTAATCCGGGTGCCTTGATCTTACCATCCGATACTCCCGGTTCCTCTGCTGTCGACTTCTCTCTTTCCTCCTGCACCAATCTTAATCCCGTTGAGACCTTCTCTTCGAGGTGGCCATTTTTGACCACCACTTCTTGACGCTTCGAGGGAAAAGACCAGACCCAAAAGGGGAGATGCGGCTCCCTCACTCTGGCTGGCAGATTTCCCTTTCTCCGCCGCCCCTACGAGGCAGCTTCAGCCCCGAACCTTGCAGGATCGGGGCTCTCCGACGCAAGAGCCAGGCTGCGGTCGTGGATGATCACAAACCGCCGCCCGTTCTCGAGAAGGCTCAACCCGGAAGTCGCCTAGTATCTGAATTTTGATCGCTTAACCACAGGGTTTCTGCAAAGTTGTAAGTGTGAAAAATGGTCAACAATAAAAAGTGAAAAGGCAAAAGGAATTGGGGAGTTTAAATTCAGAGCTGCTCACTCTTTGTTATTCTGACACTGCCCTTGTGGCTTGCCTCTGTATTTATTCTGACTTGCTATATTTAATTGTTTTTTATGTAAATTTTGTGCCGTTTTAATGTTAGCCGCCCTGAGTCCTTAGGAAGAAGGGCGGCATACAAGTCGAATAAATTATTATTATTATTATTCAAAGATACAAAATCTCTGAATTTGGCTCTCTCTGGGTTTTACTTGCTCCTATAGCTAATGATATTACAGTTCAATCTTTGGCATTTAAAGCTAAATATTAATTAGTTACATTAACATTTAATGTACACTTGAGAGTATTTGCACCAAGACAAATTCCTTGTGTGTCCAATCACACTTGGCCAATAAAGAATTCTATTCTATTCTAATGTTAATGCAACTAAAACTAAATCTTAATTAGTGTACATTAAGCTACAGTTAACCTCAGTTTAGCAAATTTATATCTGAAGAAACTATTAAAGAAGATTTAACTTTTAAAAATGTTCCATATAAACAATTCTTCAACTAAAGGTTGGGGTGTTGTTTAGTTTTGTTTTTACTTTCCAGTGAATCTTGAATCCTAATGATTCCCTGCAGTTTTCTGTAAGTGGTTTACCCTACCAAGTCACCTGATTGGCTTCCATGCCCAAGGCAAGACTAGAATTTGGGGGCTACTAATTTCTAGCTTGATGTCTTTAAAAAAAACTCCTATGTCCTCCTTCCCCAGGTTGGGTTCTCAGATAAAAAGTTCCCCGTTTCTTCCTACCCTCATGAGAATTTCTCTCTAAAGTATCATTGAAAGGGATACAGAAGGAAAGCAAGAATAAGGATATCAAGAACCAAAATCCCACTCAATTACTTTGCCTTTTTAATCAAATAGGTCTAGACACAAATCAACTAAATTCTCTCACAAATGTCTCAATTTACTTACCAAAGGACCAAGTTTTCCTTCTGGACCTGAGACTCCTGGATTCCCTGTCAGACCCTGTAAAAATAGCGTACAAAACAATGCTATTTCTGGCACTCGGTTACCATTTGCATCCAAAAATTACACATATTCTTAAGAACAAGCTATCCAAATTCATACTATTTTATAGTATCTGACATCTACAGTCCCCATTCCTTTTGACCTAAATGATATTAATATTTATACAGTGCACTCCCATAAATTAACCAAGACTTGTGGATCTGAATAGCCATCTCCATTTCTTAGACATGTTCAGTCTGGATGTACAGAGTAGGATTATTATTCTTTCTTTACCCTGGCACCTGGGAGACCAGGTTCACCCATGCGACCAGGATCTCCTTGGCTTCCTTTAGGGCCCGAAGCCCCCGCAGGACCACGTTCCCCTTGAGCTCCCTGAAAAGGAAATCAAAAGCAAGATCACTCTGTGGCATTGCAGGTAAAATTAGAAGTGTATGTGTTGGGATGGAGGTGATTTCATGGGTATTTGGGTTTTATTTCCAAATAATTTCTGAGCTACCCAATAACAGCTCTTATAGAACAAGTTTCAGGCTATTTCGTTAAGAAACATGCATCAAGGAAGCAAGTTCAATTAAAGGCAAATAAACAGATGGGGTTTCTTGGCTAATTTCTAAATTCAAAATTGCCTCTCTTAAATCATCAATGGCAACATCTTTCTACCAGCTGAGGTACCCCTGGGAGTGTGTGTGTGTGTGTGTGTGTGTGTGTGTTTTAATGGAAACTTTCTGAAAAGAGAAAATAGGGGATGACATTAAATTCCTTGCAAGATGTACTATTTTGCTTCCGATTACATTTCTCGAATATACATACTATTAAAAAATATCTTAATAATCCTCTTAACTCACCTTTGGTCCTGGCAAACCATCAGATCCAGGAAAGCCACGGTTACCAGGAGGACCCTATGGAAACAAAGATGTGTTTTTTTTAATGGAGTGACATGTATGACCCATGCTTGTGACATTTAAGCTTCCTTTTACGTTTAAAATAGTGTTTAAAAAAGAGCAGCGGTGGCACAGTGGTTAGAGTGCAGTACTGCAGGCTACTTCTGCTGACTGCTGGCTGACTGCAATTTGGCAGTTCAAATCTCACCAGTCTCAAGTTTGACTCAGCCTTCCATCCTTCTGAGGTCAGTAAAATGAGGACCCAGATTGTTGACTCTGTAAATTGCTTACAGAGGGCTGTAAAGCACTATAAAGCAGTATATAACTCTAAGTGCTATTGCTATTGCTAAAATACATTGTATTTAGAGAAAAAACATTCAAAAAATAAAAAATGCCAAAGGATTACCAATATCCAATAGACCCCTCTGAATCTGGGAAGTGCTGATGAGCCCATTCTTTAGTGAAATCTAAGTTTATGCAGGATCATTATCCATAAATGGCTATAATAATATGTATAAACAATCATATTTAAATATATAGCATGGTGGTAAGGTCTATTCCTCCTAGTGATGCTGCTGGACACTGCCCACCAGCCAGGGCATTGCTGAGCTGAACACAAACCAAACTGACATCAGACCCAGGCAACAAGCCAGTGGGTCAATTTTTTTGTGGTAATCAATGGATGTAATATACAACATAGCCATCTCCGTCAAAATGCAGACATGTCCCAGATGCTGATTTGATCGTGCAAGATGGCATTTTGTCAATCTGAAAAATGAATCCTGCTCTTATGGGAATATCGCTAGAAATATTATTATTATTATTATTATTATTATTATTATTATTATTATTATTAAATTATTATCATCATAAGATATGCAGAGATAATGGCTGCCCCCCATTGCTGGGATGAGGAGCCACTTAGATGGTTCTGCCCCAGATGCCTGATGGACCCTGAGAGGTTCCAGGCGGAACTGGGGTCTTTTCCCACTTCCCTTGCCCACAACTCTGCCGAGGACCTGGCGGCCGCCTGGCAGCAGGCTGCTACGGATGCCCTTGACAGGGTTGTCCCCATGTGTCTCCTCACACGTCGTGGATCCCGGGTGGCTCCCTGGTATACTAAGGAGCTCTGGGGGATGAAGCGCCATCGGAGGGGTTAAGAGAGCAGTGGAGGTCCATCCGCTCCCAATCCGACCGAGCCCAGCTAAGAGCCCATATTAGGACTTATCTGGTAGCTATGAGGGCGGCGAGAAGATCTTATCTCACCACCCTCATAGCGTCCGCAGATAACCGCCCAGCCGCCCTGTTTAGAGCCACCCACTCTCTCCTATGTCCGGGGGAGGCGGTGGACCTGTTGCGGGGAAGGGCTGAGGAATTTGGTCAATATCTGTCGGATAAGATCGTGTGGATTCAGGGTGGGTTGTGCTCCAATTTGCAGTGGTCTGAGGATCGGGGTACAAATAGTCTGGCCGATGTGATCTGGGCTGAGTTCGATCCTGTTTCCGAGGATGAAGTGGACAGGATTATGTGGCGTCTGAGTTCCACCACATGTTTGTTGGACCCGTGTCCCTCCTGGTTGGCTTATGCCTCCAGGGAGGTCACCTGCGGTTGGCTCCGGGCAGTGGTCAACGCTTCTTTAGGGGAGGGTGTTTTTCCCTCCGCCTTGAAGGAGGCGGTGGTGAGGCCCCTCCTGAAGAAGCCTGCCCTGGACCCAACCGTGTTAGACAACTTTCGTCCAGTCTCCAACCTTCGTTTTCTGGTGAAGGTTGTTGAGAGTGTGGTGCTCGGCAGTTTCCACTCTTCCTGGATGAAGCGGACTATCTGGATCTGTACCATTCGGGCTTCCGGCCCGGTTTCAGCATGGAGACGGCATTGGTCGCGCTGATGGATGATCTCTGGAGGGCTCGGGACAGGGGTTTTTCCTGTCCTGGTCCTATTAGACCTCTCAGCGGCTTTTGATACCATCGACCATGGTATCCTTTTGTGATGCCTCGGGGGGTTGGGAGTGGGGGGCACTGTTCTTCAGTGGTTCTCCTCCTACCTCTTGGGGCGGTCGCAATCGGTGTTGGCAGGGGGACAGAGGTCGGCCCTGAGGGCACTCACTTGTGGGGTCCCTCAGGGGTCGGTCCTCTCCCCTCTCTTGTTTAATATCTACATGAAACCACTGGGTGAGATCATTCGTGGTTTTGGGGTGAGGTATCACCAGTACGCTGATGATACCCAGTTATACATCTCCACCCCAAACCAGATCAGTGATGCCCTCTCCGTGATGACCCGTTGTCTGGATGCGGTACGGATCTGGATGGACGGAAACATGCTTCAGCTCAACCCGGCCAAGACTGAGTGGCTGTGCATACCGGCATCTCGGTCCAGTCAGGAATGTCCATCGTTGACCATGGGGAGGGAGGTGTTGCCCCCTGTGGATAGGGCATGGAATCTGGGGGTCCTCCTGGATGCACGGCTCTGGTTGGAGGAGCAGGTGGGGGGCGTCGCCAGGGGGGCCTTTGCCCAGGTCCGGCTGGTTCGCCAGCTTCACCCGTTTCTGGACCGAGATGCCCTGCGCACAGTCACTCATGCCCTTGTCACCTCCAGACTCAACTACTGCAACGCTCTCTATCTAGGACTGCCCTTGCATACCATCCGGAGATTGCAACTAGTGCAGAATGCGGCCGCGCGGGTGGTGATGGGAGTTTCCAGATTCTCCCATATTACCCCCTTCTGCGTGACCTGATTGGTTGCCAGTTGCACTCCAGGTGAGATTCAAGGTTTTGGTTTTAACATTCAAAGTCCTACACGGCATGGGTCCGCAATATTTAAGGGAGCGACTCCTGCCGATATCGAGTGCCAATCACCCTGTGCGAGCACACAGGCAAGGGCTTCTCGGGGTCCCGCCAGCAAGCCAATGTCGGCTGGCGGTCCCCGCGACGAGCCTATTCTGTGGCAGTCCCGCCCTGTGGAACCAGCTACCCCTGGGGCTCCGTCTGGCCCCTGACCTCGACCTTCTGCCACAACCTGAAGACCTGGTTATTTGACCAATCCGGCTGTGACTCCTCCCGGGGATGGGATGGTTCTTAATTCATTTTTAAATTTTAAATTTTAAATTTGGTATTATTGGGCTTGTGTTTGTTTAATTCTTTTTTAGCTATTTATTGTTATTGTATGTTTTAGTTGGGAGCCGCCCTGAGTCTTCGGAGATGGGGCGGCATACAAGTCCAATAAATAAATAAATAAATAAATAAATAATATGATACAATTTTTCACATTTTTTATTCTAGTCAATAAAAAAACCTATACTATAAAAAAATGCAAACAAACCAAACAAATTATAAGTGAATATTTGCCATGGAGGTTTTTAGAAATGAACCACGTCACTTATTTAAATAATGAAAAACAACCACATTGCAAAAACGGCATTCTTCCTCCAATTAAAAGCTAAGAAGGAACAAGGACAAAAACCACTTCTCTCTGATATTCTCAAACAAATGACATTTTGCCAGGTGATATTTACGGATATGGGTACATTTTAGATTTCTTTTTACAATAATTATATGACATGACCACACTGGACCAAATGTCCTATATGTCCATTTTTAAAAATTGTTTTGCTGTTCTGAACTTTATATACATTTTTTTCATTATAAAAACTCAGTTGGATCACTCTAGGAAGTTCAGATAGCACTTAGCAATAGCACTTAGACTTACATACCACTTCACAGTGCTTTACAGCCCTCTCAAAGCGGTTTACAGAGTCAGCATATTGCCCCCAACAACCTGGGTCCTCATTTTACCCACCTCAGAAGGATGGAAGGCTGAGTCAACCTTGAGCCTGGTGAGATTCAAACTGCCAAATTGCAGGCAGATGGCAGTCAGCAGACATAGCCTGCAGTACTGCATTCTAACCACTATGCCACTGTAGCTCAGATCCAATTAGTTGAGATCCTATTAGTTGAGATCCTATTAGTTGAGATCCTATTAGTTCAGATATTAGTGACTCTTAGTAACAGATTTTGGACTATCACTGGAGAAAGTTGCTAATTGGATCCAAATTATTCCAAAACTTTCTTTTTCCCTGTGAGGAACTATTACCAAAAAAGATGGAAAGCGGAAGTATGCTATTTTTTTTTACTCTTGAAGTCATACATGCCTTTGAAAAATCTGATAAGATTTTCCTACAAAGCAACAAACTGAGTTAGAAATCTAGCACACTTTCCTTTGAAGGGTCCAAAGTCAAGATCCAAACCATAATTTTGCTACCATAGTCGAACATCTTTTGGATATTCTACTTTCAACACAAAACTAAACAGGGCTATTCCCAAGATAGCTCACTATTAAACTACTGAGATTTTTTTCCTTATTATTCTTACCCTTTCTCCAACAGATCCAGGAACACCAACTGATCCTGGATCACCACGAGGACCTCTTTTCCCTTCTTCACCAACAGGTCCAATTGGTCCTTGGGGGCCATGGGGACCCTAGTGAAAACATTTGCACTTATAAAGAAAATGTACAAAACCATCATTCAACCATGCTGCCATTGACACAAGACAAATACAGATGCCCCATTTCAAATACAATTATATTTATTGAAGAAGGTTTTGAAAAATATATCATTTCTTGCAAACATTCTTTTAAGTGCTTTTTTGCTTGTGTATATTCCAAACTTATAAGTTATTTATTCTAGAATACTGGCCAAATTGCACTAAGAGAAATTAATTCTGCAATTAGTTTTGGAATAATAATTGAATGATGGAATTGTGAATAGTGATTTGAAATAGTCAAGGAAGAGTTTATTAGGTGAATATGGATTTTCTAATATTGTAGATATTTATGAAATAGATTTGAGGCACGGATATAAACAAATAGATGTAAACAACTTTAGGTCACCTTGACAGATGAGGGAGCAATGATGTCATGTGGACATGTCCTTTAAAAATTGTTACCAAGACTTTTTGATTGCACCGAAAGTGGGAAACTAGGATCTCTCCTTTGTTACATTATCAATTATTTTCCCAAGAAAGGGAGAATTATTTTGTGTGGGTTTTTTTTAAAAAAAATTTCAAATCACCCCTTTAGATCAAATAAATATCTAAAGAGAAAAAGGAAACTTTAAGCCAAGTTTCATATTTATTTACTTAAAATGAAAAATGGTATTCCTTAGCAATATGAAGAAGTCAATGAGACAGCACAATTAATATTTAAAGTTTGCAACTAAGATCAGGGAGATTCAGATTAAAATCCAGCTTCAGGCACAAAAAATGACTAGAGGATTTTGAACTATCCCTCTATCTCCCACTATCCCTCTGCTCGAACTATCTCACAAAACATAGGGAAAAAAATGGGAGAATGGACTGCTTTTTTATCACCCTGAGGTTCTGGAGCAAAGTAGAGCTCTAATAAGTATTAATGAATAATTAATAATGAAAAAACCAACCATACAGTTTGTGGCACATTAAGGACAGAACTGAATCACAGAAAAACATGTATATTATTTTGTAAAGGAACATTTTCAAGATGGTTTCTAGAGATTATATTTTGAAAACTTACTGGCTCTCCTTTGGGGCCAGCTTCTCCTTTGAAACCTGGAACACCAGGATCTCCCTGAAAGCAAGTATCACCATTAGAATAATGATCTGAGTTATTCAAAGTGACAGGAAGTACAACAATGTTTATGATTCCATGTCTATGTATTAATATAGGCCAAATTCATGGTTTCTTCAGCAGTACAGACCGTGGTATAATCCACATCATCTGTTCAATAATATTATAATCATATGCAGATATGTCAGTCTTGTTCCATGGAAATAAAGAAGATATGGATTATTGTCTGCAATTCCTAAATATTAAAAGTTTAAAATGTTGGTTTCATATTCAAAACACAAAACACTTCAAAACACTTTGCTCATCTCAGTATCAAATTGCTCAGTCACTACCGTCTACAGAAGAAGCTCCCTTAAAATTGCTTCAAATTTCCAACCTCAATCTCATGAGTGGCTTGCAATTTATAGAAAATATTCCTCCAAAGGTCATGTGATTGTTCTAATAAATAGACCTATTCTTAGTCTGTTATTCTTAAAGTTAACTCTGTTACTGTTAACAAGAATTCAGTTTAGATTGCTAACTCTCTTGAGGGCCCCATTTGCAGGAAGATGGAACATAGATCATAACATAAATAATAAACAAGCTGGCAAGTCAACAGAGAACTGACATTTGTGCCAGAAAAAGAGTTTTTCCCTTTGTGAGCAGCTGCTCTTAGATCAGGGGTGTCAAACTCGCAATGACACATTGTTGTCACGTGATGTATTGCAATTTTTTTCTCCTTTGCTAAACTGGGGGCAGACATGGCCAGCGCATGATGCATCCAGTCTACAGGCCACAAGTTTGACACCCCTGTCTTAGATGCTAAATCACACAATGTGATCCAGAGTATCTTTCTGGATATTACAGTATTTTAAAGTTGTTTAATAGGCTGTATGTTTGGCTCCTTTGAAACTATTCAAAAATTGGTGAAACAGCCTGTTTCTTAACAAATGAAAGCTTCTATAGCAGTGATGGTGAACCTTTTCGGCACTGAGTGCCCAAACCGGAATGCGCAAGAATGCCAGAAACCCGAAGACTAGCTGCCCAGCACATGCATGCCTGCTTTTTGTCCATTTTGGGGCTGTTTTCAGGCTGTTTTTTGGGTCATTTTCAGGCCATTTTTTGGGCCGCTTTTGGGGAAAACAGCCAGAAAATGGCCCCAAAATGGCCTGAAAACAACCCAAAGAATGGCCTGAAAATGGCCTGAAATTTTTTTGGCCATTTTCAGGCCGTTTTCTGGGCTGTTTTCAGACCATTTTTCAGGCTGTTTTCCGGCACTCCAGTGCCCGCAAAGACCAGATGGCCAGCACGGGTGCCCACAGAGAGGGCTCTGTGTGCCACATAGGTTCACCATCACAGTTTTATAGCTATATAATACAGTACTACACATTTTATTTCTTTATTGTTCTAGTAGTCTATGGAGATTCTCAGTCATCCAGGTCACAGTTGTCCCAATGGTTGTTTTCCAAAAGGCACCTGGACTTTGTTGGTTTTTTGAAAATGTTTTGCTTCTTATCCAAGAAGCTTCTTCAGTTCCCCATGAAGAAGCTTCTGGGATGAAAAGTGAAACATTTTTTAAAAAAAACCCCAAGGAAACCTTCGGGTCATATTGCTCCAGTAGTCTTAGTACTGTTACCTTGTTTTTGTACAATTACCACAGTTTTAATTGCATTATTACCATGGGTGCTTCAATCTTGTTGTAGACTGTCAGGATTATGATGGGGTATAAAACCCAAAATAAATAAATGTGCATTAAATGCAAATTTTTACCATTTCTGATTTTTCAAATCATTACCATTTGTCCTCGAATGCCTGGAGGACCTGTGCTGCCTTGTGGTCCTGGAGAACCAGGTGGACCTGTTAAGCCATGTGGCCCTGAAGTTCCTGGAGATCCCTGTGAGATACATTGATGTGGTCAACAGTGTCCATGGAATGGAATATAAAGTTTCAAAAAGAGTATTTGCCTAAGTCAGTTACTTACTGAAGGCCCTTTTGTACCTGGGGAACCATCCGTACCTAAAGCACCCTAAAACAGCACAAAACAGATATGTAGTTAATTAATTAATTCATATTAATTTCATCATATTATTGTAATTTCATCAAACATGGCCATTCCTATGTACCAATTTGACTGAAATATTACATGCAAATGTCAATTTCTTAAATATCAAGTGATTTAATTTCTGAACAATATAGATTGGAGGCAGCTGTTTAATATCAATTCCAGTTGGTCACAGTCTAGAATTCTGTCAACATCTGTCCTTTGATTTCCATAGGCAACTACCTTAAAATCATGAACTAAAAATATCAAGAATCTTAAGGTTCTGAACTAGCTTCAGTTATTCAGGCTTAGTTAACTGGGCCATCATGTGGCCAATATTTTGTGACATTTTATGACTGTAAAGAAAACACAATAGGTGTTCTTTGTTGGGAAATGGAAGCAATTGACAGTATCTGGCAAAAAAAAGAAGTAAATTATGAACATCTGACCATAGGATGCCACAAACATCTCTAAATGCAGGTAGGTTACTGAATGTCCAAAATGCAAGGTGGGGATCAGAACTAATGAAGGCCACAAATACCTTCTTTGAGATCCATTGTAACTTCAAACAATTGCTAAGCAACCTGTCAGTAAGCAAGGACTACTTGTAAAATAAGTGTTTTAAATATCTAGATGTCTTAATGTCTTAAGATGTCTCATAACTTAAATGCAAACAGTTTCAGGCTTTTCGAACTTGCCTATTCTGGGGACCTCTTACAGTTCTTTGAAAAACTGTAACTTTAAACAATTCTTACAAGGTGAAAGAACGTCAGAAATTTTTGTCTGGTCTACATTTTTAAACAAACTGACCTATTTCATACTTGTGTGCACAGCAATTTGGATCAGAAAATCCTTCAGATTCCCTAACTTCTCCAGAATTTGTGATTAGTCCCAAGAAGAAAATAAACCATATAAAAATGCATCCATATGGAAAGTATATAGCATGGAAAGATACAAAGAAAATGCATATTGGCTGATGTATTAATTTCCAGCTAATGCACATATATCTGACTATCCTAAGCAAAGAAATTATTGTATCATTACTTTAAGCTACATATTGCAAAAGTAGTTTTTACTTTTAAGCCTTTTCTACTATCCTGTGACACTGTGTCTAGACACAGAAGATGATATCCCCTGTCATATCAAAAACTAGGACATGCTAAGTGATTTCTTTTATTACCTGTGCTTCTGTTTATGTGATTACAATCACCTTTAACTTTTTTTGCAATCCATTTCAGGTTTTGTGTGAATTATTCTCCATATTCTTTTTTGTGAAGACAATACATACATTTTTCCATGTGCGTGCTGCACTTCTATCTCTGTACATTTATGAATGACACCTAGCAGCCAGTCAGGGATTATGACAGTTTGAAAAACTTACAGGAAGACCAAATAATCCTGGGGGGCCTGGAGCGCCCGTTTCTCCTCTTGGTCCTTGAGGACCTTCTGGACCACGTGCACCTGTGGGACCAGCTTCACCCTGAAGTTTCACATTAAAAAAGAAAGTAGAAAATGCAATATTAATACTAACCATTAAGCCTCTCATTAACTGAAGGTGCTTTTTTTTAAAGAAGTGCTTATTTAGATTTAAAATTGATATAATGCGATAGAATTCCACCTTCTAGCTGTTCCTCGTAGTTATCTGAATTGCCTAAGCTAGTCTAAGTGTGGTATATAATCTTACCATGATGCTAATGCAGTATCAAATCTATCTGGGTTTTATATAAGGAATTGTGGGCTCTCATTTTGTCCTTTAGCACAGAAATAAAGTGTCTTCAGCCCCATCACATGATCTGATCAAAATTCATTCAGGATTACATCTCCAAAGTCACCATCTTAGGTAGGATTTGAAAAAAACCCACTGAGATTATTTTTCATTTTCTGTTGAACTGTTTTGTGCTGTTGTTTTATAAAATCATGTGACTTTTGAAAAAGTAGACTCAAGGACTTAGAAGTGGACTTATACAATGAGATAAATAATGCTTTATGGGTGAAATTAGTGTAATAAACGACTATTTTATGGCTAGATATGGTTGCTACTGCTGCAACCTCCTCTTCCTCATCTCCTCCTCATCATCATCATCACTTTACATTCTTTTTTTTCTTTTTTGGCTTCTAAAGACCACAGGGAGCTGTGGGTATGTGACACCATAATCACAAGGGAGGGAGGGAGGAAGGAAGGAAGCTGAGATACTACTGATGGCTTTTTTTGAAGAATGACTTTTGCATAGTAATTTGTCTAATTTATTTATTTATTTATTAGACTTATATGCCGCCTTATCTCCTGAGGGATTCAAGGTGGCTTACAATTAAAACAATCCCAATACAATTACATAAATGTTAAAGGAATTAAAAACCAAGTTTTTAATTTTAAACAAATTTTAAACTAATTAAAATAGGCATAAGAACCACACAGGAGGCATTGTAATTAGACATTGTTTGACTAAAAACATATAAAACTGCTCTTGTTATTCAGTGTTTTACCATAAAATTTTGGCACGATGATAATGGAAGATTACAGAAATGAGACTGGGAGCCACGTAAAGCTCATATGCTCTATCTACTGTATTCATATACAAATCATGTTAATCACATGCAATTAATAAATAAATTGGAATAATGGAGATAGGATATTATGGATGTTTGTGGTGATTGTTAATATAATGTAATATCAGTCTATTAATCTGTAAAACAAAGGGACTTGCCTCCAACTTTAAAAAAAACAGGAAAGTCATGCCTTTCCTATAGACATTTGTTAAATGTTGGCCTTACTTTATTATACATGTTTAGAGAAATTATTTGATCCACTGAATTACAGCATTGGCAATTAAGTTCTCGTTCAGTGAAAATTGCCAACTGTAAATATATAATGCATCTGTTGGACTGAATCGTTTTATCCTTTCTCTCCAAGACCCTGTGCTACATAATACTAATGCTTACATAGGATTTCATCATCTCAAGGCACAGAAAACTTCAATCCAACAACTATTATTACAGTATGCCACAAAAATACATTTGTACTTCTTTCCTTCAAATATCAGAAATAAGGAATGTCTAGGAGAAGGGACATAAAGAGAATTGAAAGCAAATCCAAGAACTTTAACTATGTGATATAAGTGCCCAATTCTGGTAATATCACACTACTAACTAGGGCATACAAAACATTTGCTAGACCAATAGTCGAATACAGCTCATCAGTCTGGAACCCACATCACGTATCTGATATTAACACAGTTGAGAAAGTCCAGAAATATTTCACAAGAAGAGTTCTACACTCCTCTACTCGTTGCAGAATACCTTATGCCACCAGACTTGAAATTCTAGACCTAGAAAACCTAGAACTACACCACCTTCGGTCTGATCTAAGTATAGTATATAAAATCATACATTGCAATGTCCTTCCTGTCAATCTATACTTCAGCTTCAACCATAACAATACAAGAGCACACAATAGATACAAACTCAAGGTAACCGCACCAAACTTGATTGCAGGAAATACGACTTCAGCAACAGAGTGGTCAATGTCTGGAATACTCTACCTGATTCTGTGGTTTTTTCCCCAAACCCCCAAAACTTTAACCTTAGACTGTGTACTATTGACCTCACCCCTTTCCTAAGAGGTCTGTAGGGGACGTGTATAAGTGCACCAACGTGCCTACTGTCCCTGTCCTATTGTTTCTTTTATTTTTCTTACATGTATTCATTTCATGTATTCACAACTATGTTTATCCTTGTAAGTGATTGACAAAATAAATAAATAAAATAAATAAATAAATCGCCAGATTGCATCTCAGAAATTTAGCCCTTAAAAATTCTCAGAGACAGCAAAGAAGAATGAAACAAAAGTTACTCCTCAGCTCATTTACCAGCCTGCTTTATGACACCTCCTGGGTCTTGTTTAATAGTCATAAATACAATCTGGGAGAAGTTATGTCTATAGTCTCATTTCTCATTGTACATTGTCAGGGAACATACATTACAGCATAAATGCTAGTTTCCTCCAGCTCAAGCTCAACTTTTGGTGACTCCATGAACTCATTGTTTCCTTGGTAAGAATACAAAAATGGTTTACATTTCCTTCCTTCCTTTTTTTTAAACTTCCTCGTTCAGTCTATAGCCCTGAAATTTTCTTACGTTCTCCCTATCTGTTTCTAACAAAAGCTGACTTTGCTTAGGTTTTCAAGATCAATAATGGAGGTCTAATGGAGGGACGTCAGCTGTATGCTGCTGCCTTGGCCTAAATCAAAGCTTCTCAGCCTTGTCAAATTTAAGATATGTGGACTTCAACTTCCAGAATCCCCCTGTCAGCACTCCCAAATTCTGAGAGTTGAAGTCCACATGTCTTAAAATTTCTGAATTTGAGAACAGTAGTCTAGATAATGGCCAGGTTGCCTTTTCTATCACAAATGTTTGTTATGCTCAATGTGAGGTTCCACAATTGAGCCCAAAATTTCTGTTGTTAAGTGAGCTATTTGTTAAGTCCTATTTTGTTAACATCCTATTTTATGACTTTTCTTGCCACAGTTGTTAAGTTAGTAACATGGTTATTAAGTGAAACTGGCTTCCCCATTGACTTTGCTTATCAGAAGGTTGCAAAAGGTGGCCCTGGGACAACAGAACTATCATAAATGTGAACCAGTTGCCAAACATCTGAATGTTGATCAGGTGACCATGGGGATGCTGCCATGGTCGTAAGTGTGAAAAATGGTCGTACGTCACTTTTTCAATGCTGTTGTAACTTTGAATGGTCACTAAATGAACTGTTATAAATTGAGGACTACCTGTACTTTACTATAGAACACACCTTCTCCAACCACAGGGGGAAAATTACTTCAGAAAAGAGCAGGCAGCAACCCTAACTTCACTCTCTCACATGCAAACATCCCATCTAGAGGAATAGAGAATACTCAGCTACTGGTATTCAAGGGCAGCTAAAGAAGCCTGTTAAATAAGACAATTTATTTAGGGCAGTTTTTCCCAACCTGCACTTTCAGTTGTGTGAAGCCAATAATTCCCAGCTAGCAGCACCCCTGGCTGGAAATTTTGAGAACTGCAGTGCCAACCCATGGAAGGTCTTCCGGTGTCAAAGACATGGAACATTTTTCCTATTCCAATTCTTCACACTAAATAACCTCTCTCTTCTCAATTTTGTTTAGGCATTGCAGCTGGGAGGAGAGGCATTAACACTGCATGAGAAGAAGACAGTCAATGACACCATATAAATAAGTAATAAATTCTGGCTGTTCTCAGCTTTTCTGCTGTTTATTATTCCTTGCACTGAATCCAAAGAGCACTGCCAATGTCCATTTAAATAGATTGCATTTCCAGCTGTTTCAGCTTCCTAAGGGATGTTGCAACCAGATCTGTGTAAATAAGTAACATTACACTCACAATAGTAAAAAAAAACTAATTTTAAAAGGATATATTGGGAAGTAAAGTTAAGTTTATTTCATCTAACTGATTATCTTTACGTGGTTATCTCAGAAACAGACCTCTTCACTTCATAACTGGATGTACATGTGATATACTTGCTTGTCCTTCGTTCACGCCCATCTCCCATTTCAAATTACATCCATCCACATCTGGAGCTGCAACAGAATACTTGGCTAACAAACTTTTTGCAGAGTTCTTTTAGGAGGGACTTTGGGGCAATATTCTCACAAAACAACACTGTTTTCAGCATGCTAATATCTCCTGCTTGGCTTCTCCTTTTGCTAGTGAAAAAAGCTACAATTGTGATAGGTCATTTGGTCATTTGAGTACAGAAAATAAATGCTGAGCAAACAGCATTTTGTCTGAACTCAGGCTTAATCAGTCCTGTACAAGCCAAGTTTTAGGAACTGGTACTAAACCCTTGTTTGAATTTATAGTTTTAGTAATATTTATTAATTTGACTTGTATGCCGCCCCCTCTCCAAAAAGGACTAATAAAGCAGAATGTGTAGTATTCCTATAATGTTGACTCTCCCCAAAACCATTCAAAATCCTAGCAAGCAGAAGAATCAATCTAGACCTAGATCATGAGAAATAAATTAACTAAAGGTTCCGTCAACTCATTCATTTCTAGTGAGTACATGTTCCTAAAATTGGGATCCCTGATAGAGTTTATTCCTCTTTTCCAAAATCAGAATGTGATAAACTGCTATCATGTCACCCCAGTCCTTCTTTTCATGTCTAGTTTAATGAAAAAAAGGACTAGGGGTAACATGATAGCAATGTTCCAATATCTAAGGGGTTGCCACAAAGAAGAGGGAGTCAGCCTATTCTCCAAAGCACCGGAAGACAGGACAAGAAGCAATGGGTGGAAACTAATCAAGGAGAGAAGCAACCTAGAAGGAGAAATTTCCTGACAATTAGAACAATTAATCAGTGGAACGACTTGCCTGAAGAAGTTGTGAATGCTTCAACACTTGAAGTTTTAAAGAAAAGATTGGACAACCATTTGTCTGAAATGGTATATGGCTTCCTGCCTGAGCAAGGTATTGGGCTAGAAGACCTCAAAGGTCCCTTCCAACTCTGCTATTCTGTTAAACAGTTCATGGTTGCAGGAATTGGATCTGGTTTAGTTTGATGAAAAGAAGGACTAGGGGTGACATAGCAGTATTCCAATATCTGAGGGGCTGCCACAAAGACGAAAGGTCAACCTATTCTCCAAAGCAACTGAAAGTAGGACAAGAAGCAATAGATGGAGACTAATCAAAGGAAGATCCAACCTAGAACTAAGGAGGAATTTCCTGACAGAACAATTAATCAGTGGAACAGGTCATAACATCAGAGAAATAATGTCTAAATTAAGAGGTTTTCATTATGAGCAACCATATTTCCTACTGCCATTCCCACTATGGTATGTGTCCATGTATGTGTGCACCCCTTCGAGTCAGTGTTGACTCCTTGGGACCACCTGGACAAGTACCTGCAGTTTTGTTGATAAGATTTTAGAAGTGGTTTCCCCTTGCCTATTTCCCAGGGCTGAGAGAGAGTGGCTGGCTTTGCGTCTAAAATGGGATTAGAATACACAATCTCCTACTTTGTAATCACTACCCCAAACTGGCTCCTTTACCAGTTGCATGAAAATAAAGTATCCTACAAGTTAAGCTCTGTTCCTGCTATCTATACTGTATGGACATATATATCTTGTTTCTTAGCAGCAATATTGAAAATATATATCATCAACTTCTGCAAGTTTTTAGAAGTCTCTACCTAGTCTGAATTTCCTGTTGATTTTCTATTCAAGTACTAAGTAAGTCCATTTGAGAATGGTTGTTGAGCCAGGGCTGACCAAGGGCTACCATATCACTGCATTCCATCACTGATTAATAAAGTCAAAAAACACACTTACCTTCATGCCAGGTATGCCAGGAAAACCTGGTGAACCAGCTATACCGAGAGGACCCTATAAAGAAGAAATGTTGAGCATCAATGAGAAGTACTCTAAATATTCTTGCAAGAGCATGAATTAAAATAGTTTTCAGTGTGGAAGGGAGCTTTAAGAAGCATCGTATATAGAAATAAAATTCTTATTTTATTCACGCCTTTCCTGTGGAAAAAGAATGGTAAGATTTTGACTATAATTTTATTACTAATATTTAACAACGCAATGGAATGGAACTGGTATATTGTTTCGTGCTGGGAAATGTTCTGTACATGGAATGACTAGGCTCAGATTAGATATGGGTAACATTTTCATTGGATTCTTTTTTCACGTTTCTTTATGAATGAATATAGACTTTTTAAAATGTGGGACAAAGTGAAAGTGGCAGATCTCTCTGCTAAGTATTTGATTTCATGGATCTGTGCATTCAATCATATCTGCAGTATTGGATCAGGATTGTTACCTACTTTTATCAGACTAATTCCTGGTCCTTGAACAACCACATAGAAAGATATACAGCCTGGCCACTTTCCATGCTGGGAACTATTGCAGCTTGGCAGGAGTGGGATTCAAATTTTTTAACAATCAGTTCTGTGGGCGTAGCTAGGTGGGCGTGGCCATGTGACTGGGTGGGAGTGGCTGCTTCTTCTTCTTCTTCTTCTTCTTCTTCTTCTTCTTCTTCTTCTTCTTCCTCTTCCTCTTCCTCTTCCTCTTCTTCTTCTTCTTCTTCTTCAGCAGTCCCCCAGGGGGTTTTTTTTGCCTCCTGGGCCTCAGAGAAGCCTCCTGGGGGGGGATTTTTGCTCCCAGGAAGCTTCCCTGGGGCCCAGGAAGGCAAAAAATGGAGCGCAAGGGAGGGCACAGCACACACACCCTGCCTCCCCCCTTGCATCCCTTTTTGCCTTCCTGGGCCTCAGGGAAGCCTCCTGGGCAAAGCAGTAAGACAGCAAGGGGGATCCTGACACAGCTGATCATCAGAACAGCTGATTGTCAGAAGGAAAAAAAAGAAATACCTTAAGGAGTGACTGGGCGGGGGACAATGCAGTCAGCGATGTCAGGCATTCGTGCGATGTCATGCATGTGTGATAAGTACTGACTAGGTGGGGAGGGGAGGGGTGGGTGGAGAGGGGCAGAGCCAGGCAGAGATACAATTTGCCGGTTCTCTGAACTGTGCAGAATCATAACAACCAGTTCTATAGAATCCCACCCCCTGCAGCTTGGGAGATATAGAAAGTAAGCATTTTTCCTGTTAATTTCTGTAAAAGAACATGACAAAATTTACCAATTTATTTATGGGAAGAACAGAAAAATGTGATTTTTTTTAATGGTTGTAGAAGAAAGAGAAAATGGCACATTTATCTATCCTGATCCTGTTCTCTCAGGATGACAACAAATGACAATTTAGATTTTGAACATTAATGCTTTCCGCTTCAGTATAACGAAGTCACTTCTGTGTAAAATAATACTACTACTAATAAAAGTGAAGTCCATATAACTTGGCTAATCTCAAGACAGTGAAATCCCCAAAGGCATAGATTATAATGCAAGTTTCAAAGAATTAGGAAAGAATTAGATGAATGAGTTACTCTGAATATTAAGGGAGAAAATCCTGAAGGGGAAATTTCACAACAGGTTACAGCATGCCATCACATAGTTTGATAGTGTAAAGCAATAGCAATAGCACTTAGACTTATATACTGCTTCACAGTGCTTTACAGACCTCTCTACGTGTCAGCATGTTGCCTCCAACAATCTGGTTCCTCATTTTACCAACCTTGGAAGGATGGAAGGTTGAGTCAACCTTGAGCCAGTCAGGATCAAACTGCCGAACTGTTGGCAGTCAGCAGTCAGCAGAATTAGCCTGCAATACTGCATTCCAACCACTACGCCACCAAGGCTCAAAGCTAAAGCTGTTTTGTTTTTGTTTTTTTCCCTTTAAAGAGCTGGTGCAGAAGAGGTATATTAGGATTTTACTTTGAGCAGTTTTGTCCCTTGGACATGCCATGTTTTTAAGCAACACTGAAAAATGATGATGAATGCTTTGTGCAAATGGTCGAAAGTCTACGTTGGTGCCAAATAATTCCTCTATGTGGTTACGGGGAAAGAGAGTATTCTAATCTGGATAATGGCAGAGCAAATCTCCCTTCCCTATGATAAAGTCCTAATCTGCTCTTCATGCCGGTTAATGGTTTAAAGGCCAGGCATATTACATCCAATTTAACCCAAGTAGTATTCTTCTGATGCTGTTGTTGTTCTTCTAATTTTGATTCACTTTAGACAAAACACTTTTGGCAGCAACAGAGGAACACACAAATATGTTTGTCTTCTATTCTAATAACACACTTTAATGGAGCTCTACTATTACTGCTTAGTAAACTGAAACTATTAAGCTCAGTGGGCTGTGTTTGAAGTATGGAATCTTCAATGTTGGGAGCTGAGCCAGCTGAGACATCTATCAGTTTCATTTTTTCCCACCTTGAATATATATGTATGTATGTATGTATGTATGTATGTATGTATAATATATATATATATATATATTGAATGAATATATATTCATTCAATGTGGGAAAAATGAAACTGATATATATAGATATAGATATATTCATTGATAAAGAAATATGAAAAAAGAATCCAATGAAAACGTTACCCATTTCTAACCTGAGGCTACTCATACATTCCCTATCAAGTTAAAAGGAAACAGAATTGGATTGACAGTTCTCTTTAAATATTTCACTTCCTCAAAATAGACTTGGTGACTTTGAATTTCATAGTGCACAGTCAGTGCAAGTCAAGCTGCAGAGAGACAGAACAAATCTTTAGTACTGTTCAATGTTTGCAAAGCAGCTACAAAGTTCCATCCAAAGGTCAGAGCAGAGTTACAACACAAAATGTCACATTCCATGTTGTCCTGAATGAAGAATCAGATATCAGAGACATTAGCAGAATGTCAGCATTCCAGCAACCCTCCATTATTATTACTGTATATCACTTCCAAGACAATGTAGTCCATGGACAATAATCAAACATGTACATCATACTAGCCAGTTTTAATTTGAATATAAATATTGGACAGAGTCTCTGCCAGTATTCATTTCTTCCACAGAAAAGAAGAATATCCTTTTTTAGAATAGAAAAGAATTGCAATAGTGGCGAATATCTGTAGCTCAGGTATAGAATGAGGGTGAAGGTTCATTCTCCGAGTTTGTGGGTTGGTTTCCAAATATTTCATTAGCAGGCTAAGTAACATCTTCAACAGAGTTTAGGGGATTCTGTTTATAAGGGCTTCAGTTGTGGGTGTGTCAGGTGAGGGTCTTGCGATGGGTCAGCTGTGAGTCATCAATGAGTCTTGTGATGGGTCTTGTGATAAGGAGATTACCTTTGGTCAGGGTCATTGGGAGCTAAACTGCTGGTAGGGGGGTTGATTGAGGGTCAGTACTGTGTCTAGTTGGATCTGGATTCTGAGGGTTTGTAGGCTGGTTGTAGGTCAACATGTCTGTTGATGGAATTGCTTGTGGAGTGCCAGGCTTATATGAACATATGAGCATGGTGGGTGGTAGCGTAACTAATGATTTTTGTGTTGCTCCAACTGAACTGGTGCTGTTAGTGTTGGGGTGGGTAGAGATTAAGGATTTGGATTGTGGCATGTCTCCATTGCATAAGCTCTCAGTGTCCATACAAGCAACAAGTGATCATAATCATAATCATAAAATACAATAATCATAAATCATAAGATACAACACTCATTGATAGTCATAGGATACTAAGTAAACAAACAACATAAATCATAATAGGATACTAAATAAAGGCAACCAACATAAACCATGAGATACAAACAACAAAGTTATATGACTATAATTAGCTAAGGAAATAGGCTTCCAAATAGTGGAAAGATTTCCAATTGTATTATGCTTTTTATGTGTTTGGTTATTCTGAACAGATAGATTGCTTAAGCAATCTCTGGACAGTGTCGTGCTGCAATCATAAACTTTTCCAAATCCTTTCGAATGTTCACTAGTCCCCTGTGATTTCTTTTTCTTTTACTTGGTTGACTCGGCTCTTCTTGAAGAACAAGATGCATGTTCCAGTATAAAATATTGTCCAGGGTAAAGGATGTGTCTCCTGGCAATCTTAATAAGAAGAATGATCTGTTCCAGAAATGATTGACAATGGGAAAATTATGTGGTTTCTGGCCTTATATTGAATTTTATTCAAAGCATCCCTGCAAAATCTCATCTTCTTTCAAGTTATTAGCCATTTGAGTCTTCTTTTAGAAAGTTGGAGGCAAATGAACCCAATCCACACACAAAGGGGAGTTGCAGAAAGACAAAGGATTTGGGGGAATAACAACAATAATGAAATCTCAAATGAAAAAACAGAAACAACAAATTTAGTTGACTGGTTGCCAAATTATACGTTAGATAAAATACTCTGCATTAGTTGAACCCTGTGGCCTATAGACAGGACAGATTCCTAATCTAGATCAAGAACATCATACTAGAGAAGGGAGGTTTAATTTATTCTCCTTCATTTTTCTACCGAGATTTACACACTTTCAACATCGAAAAGAATACATTTTGAAGCAAGATTAAAGATAGGCCCAACTGAATGCCAATGTTTACTTGTACGTTTCAACCAGTGGTGGGATTCAAAAATTTTACTACCTGTTCTGTGGTCATGGCTTGATGGGCGTGGTGTGGCTTGGTAGGTGTAGCAGGGGAAGGATACTGTAAAATCCCCATTCCCACCCCACTCCAGGGGAAGGATACTATAAAATCCCATCCCTTCCCCACCCCTCTAACCTGCTTTCCAGCTCCGTTCTCCTGTGCAAGGCAACAAAAGAAGACCCAGCCGATCAGCTGGGACTCAGAAGGCAGAGCATAGATGGGGGTGGGGCCAGTCAGAGGTAGCATTCCGAACTACTCAAAATTTCCACTACCAGTTCTCCAGAACTGATCAGAACCTGCTGAATACCACCTCTGGTTTCAACCACCTGAATCATACATCCAGCTAACATTCATGGCAAAGATAGGCTGTAGTGTTTGATTATACTTTTTTATATATTTACAATAAAGTCCATTTTTCACCTCTGGGTGCTACCATGACCAAAATACCTAGACACAATACTTAGGCACATGGAGAAATACAATAGATCGAGGGGAATATTTTTCAATCTTGGCAACTTGACAATGTCTATCTTCAACTTCCAGAATTCCTTGCTGGGGAATTCAGGGAGGTGAAGCCCACTCATCTTCAAGTTGTCACTTTCTAGGGAAAGTCCAGGATTTGTAGTGATTTACCAAGAAGTCAGTTTTAGGTGGGGAATTCCTTAGGAGCTTTAAGAAGCAGATTTTAACAAACTCAGTGGCCATTGGATTTTCTGTTGGGAAAAGATCAGGAAATAGAAAAAAGATTGAATAGAGAAAAGCCACAGGAAATCAAACAATTATTATTTTTAATGTGATGTTCTGTTTCCTTATGTTCGAATTACCTTTGCTCCAAATTTCCCAATCATTGTCTCATTTTAACAGTAATTCATGCATTAATGTACACTGTCTTCTACTGGCATTATTGTTCAATGATAATATGACTCAATCTATCCAACATGTTTAGGTTTTTTTCCCCCTGATCTTGTGATAATGTATGGCACATTTCTGCCCACTGGTTGTCAGGCTGACTGCTTCAGCGAACTCTGGAGACAGATGAAAGGAGATCTAATTTGGAATTATGTAATGCTAATTATTATCAGCCATATGTATATGTGTGCATATCCACATATTTTAATTTTTGTGATGTCTTTAGTCTACTATATATTTCCTTCTTTTTGCCATTTAAAATTCTGTGACAAACTATCCCTTATTATCTTATGATTTATCAATTGTTGTTTGTATCTTATGATTAATGAGTGTAACTATGATTTGTGGTCTATGACTTATCACTTTGATATTTGTATGTACACTGAGAGCTTATGCATCAATGACAAATTCCTTATGTGTTCAATCACACTTGGCCAATAAAGAATATTCTACTCTACTCCACTCTACTCTATTCTAAAGAATATTCTATTCTATAAAATAATAGCTGTTAAGTTAACATTACTGATTCATGAACCTGGTCAAATCCATTCTGGACATAATCCACTACATATTAACTTGAAAGGCAGACAGGAGGGAAGAAAGATCTAAGTTTGGTGCTTGCTGGGGGGTTGCTTGGAAGTGTTCCACCATTTAAATAAATGCAGCTTCCATCACATTCACTTGCAAGCTTTCTACCAGTTATCTGAAATTCAATCTGAACTCCATAGTACATCTAAAATGGATCAGGTCCTTAGAATGCAGTGATGACACTTATAATGCACCCATGTTCAGCCACACATATGCATGTGCAGAAAGGGTTCCTTTGCTCATTAGGCTTTTTAGAATTCTCCACTGGCAATGACTGAGAAGTCCTCACTATGGTGTGATGAGACAATTTTGGAAAGAGAATTGAGTATACAGAGAGGCTCACATTTGAAAGCTTAATTGCCTTGTGGGGGTGGGTGTCTCTTGAAGAGAAGCTTCAATACATGAGAAGGGATAGTCCTTTCTTCCTTTCTTCCTCAGGGATGTGTTTTTCCCCAACTGTCTCCCTGCACACAGTAATTATGGCTTTAAAAATTGTCCACTGCTGCCAATAAAAACTTCTTAAAAGCCTAGTTGTTTTAGACAACTAGACAGCTGTGGGCCAGATGGAAACGGCCCTCAATGTTACATCTGGTCTATGAGGATTTATCTAGAGTGAAGTTGGTTGAATTAATACAAGAGAAAAATAAGTACATGCCACTAAGCTTTTCTTCTCCATCAGAAAGAAACAACAGTTTATATGAGTTGAGTTTGTTTAAATATTTCCAGAAAGCAACTAGGGAACTGTAAAACTGGATGTTTCCTCAATCTTAACTCTTGTACATCTATTGGATAGCCAATAATACTGGCATTTTGTCAATAACTAAGCATGAGAACTTCAAATCTCTTTTCTGATTGACTACATCCTTTCTCTTTTCATTTATTTATTTAGATTTTTATCCCGCCTTTATTACTTTATAAGTAACTGAAGATGGCGAATGTACATGATACTCCTTCCTCCTCCTCTTTTCCCCACAACAATCATCCTTTGAGGTAGTTTGGACTGAGAAAGAGAATGACTGGCCCTAAGGCACCCAGCCATCTTTCATGCCTAGCACTGGACTAGAACTCACAGTCTCCTGGTTTCTAGGCCAGCGCCTTCACCCACTACATCAAATTGGCTCTTTCTTTTCCCGCTTCTCCATAAATAAATAAATAAATAAATAATCCAGGGTGAATGAACATGTTACAAGTTTTGGCCCTGAATTTGGCTGATCAACTGTTCCTGATACCTGCAGAGGAGTCTCATTAACTGTTTTACCTAAAATACTATTTCTGCAAGTACTGAACACACTTAGAAATTGTTTTGCCATAAAATGTAGTTAGCAGCTTGTTTGTTGTCTTGTTTATGCAAGAAATAAGGTATTTACTTAGTTCTCCTTTCTTTTTTGCATTTCTGAACAAAATAAATAAATTTAAAACTCTACACTTCTTTGCAAACTGTCTTACTCTCATACCTAATCTCCATTACCTATACAAAAAGCTTTAAAGGACATCTGAGATATGTTTCCACGTGTTTACAGATAGTAGTGGAAAAAGCAAAGGCCAGGGTTCTCCTACATGTTCAATACTATTGATCCCCCGCCCCAAGGTTTGATGTGATTATCCATTGACGTTGTTGTTGTTATTTGTGGTACTATTAGTTAAAGTAGTATTTAATAAATTATTTACTTATTTTCTCATATTTAATGTTTGGGGAAGGAAGGAAGGAAGGAAGGAAGGAAGGAAGGAAGGAAGGAAGGAAGGAAGGAAGGAAGGAAGGAAGGAAGGATTGATTTTATCTGCTCTCCTACCACAAATCTATAAGATTCTTTGCATTGGGAGAGAGTGACTGGCCCAATGTCACCCAGTAAATACCATAGTGGATACTGAAATCCAGGTGAAATGCAGTCCAAGTCCAATAGTAGATAGTATTATTTTGTTGAGAGCATGGTTCTGTAAAATATCTTAATAAATTATGATGTTATGAATTGCAAATCTGTCACATCCACTTAAAGAAAATGGGGATTTCAAAGAAATACTTACGGCTGGTCCTGGTTTCCCAGGCATGCCATGTGAACCACGAGCTCCCTAAGGGGAAAAATAAGGTTAAAAGATAGAAGTCTGATTATATGAACATGATTTTCAAAGGGATATTGATTGCTACAAGGGATTTCAAAAAAATCTGCCACCAGTTTCTATTAGAAACAGAGGGGCTCCATTACTGCACATATAACTCAAGACAGAGATTGATTTCTCATTGATTACAAAGTCTTCTTGCAAGAAAGACTGAAGTTATAAGCACATTTCCTTGGAAATAACTTAGCATAGAAAAGTCATTCCCTATTATTTTCTTAACTACTTCATGGGAAGGTATTTGTTTTGAACAGAACTGTAGCAGTCTTCTTCTTCAATGTGTTTCAGGTTATTTTCAGCTGCTACTAACATATAGGTCTGCATTGATAATTGCTGTTCTCTTTCTACATGAGGAGTCTAAAAGAGCCATTAGAAATTCCCAATGCTTTTTAGTTGCTTTCTAGTGCAATTGGCCAAAACTGAGTGCTTCCAACACTAGCTTTTAACTAGAAGTCAGTAAACAGCAAGTTTAAAGTGAACAGCAAGCAAACAGATATTTAAATGGGGATGCTTTAACACTGGTTCAACAATTACACTGGCTTTATCTATGTTATTGTACAAAAAACAGTTACTTACTGGAACACCCTGTGGTCCAATTCGGCCTCTTTCTCCTGCCATCCCACGGGGACCCTGGAGTCAATAATACCAAAAAAAAGGATATTAGTCCAAAGTTAAATAGGAAGTGGAGATCATCTGCTTGTAATTCTCCCCAACTCTAGTTATGACTGACCAATAATTTCCTTTACCCACCCCAAAACAAATATTATCTGGGCAGTCAGCATAAAAAGAATAAAAACTCAGTGAGTCTTAGGTAAACATACAGACACACCCAAACAGTTCAGGAAGTGGAATTTAAAATATCTTTTAAATAAGACAGAACCCTTTTCTTCTCTTGCATTATGAAGTAAACATGCTGTGTCGTACATTTTTCTCTATAAAAGGAGCAGCTAAGAATTCAGAATAACAGGAGTTGGAAGGGATCTTGGAGGTCTTCTAGTCCAACCTCCTGCTTGAGCAGGAGATCTTGACCCACTCCAGACAAATGGGCTTCCCAGTCTCTTCCTAAAAAACCTCCAGTGATGGAGTACCCACAACGTCTGGAGGCAAATACTGAATACCCAAATAGTGAGTGAGTTGTTTGTGTGGGGTCTGTATATATGTGATGCAAAGAAAATTGCTTAATAATTGCCTATACTAAGAATAATCTTCTGAGGCAATGTGTAGTGAGTATGGCATCTCCAATTTGTTGTTAATTATTAGGTAGGTGCATAAAGGGTAAGACAATCTATCGTCATTCTATCATGACGTCCAGTTTCTATTAAATACAATTAATGTGAAAGACCAAGCAGATACAGGGAAAAGCAGAGTCAATCATCATTTAAGGCCAATGATGATTGAAGAGACATAATACATTATAACTTATAACACGATATAGAAGCATAACATAAGACCAGATACTGTATTTGATTTTCCTACAGCAACAATGGTTGTGGCTGACTTGAATTCATAGAAAAAAATTCTTCCCCTGGCATAAAGAAGACAAGTTGTGTTGTTGTTGTTTTAACAACAAAGGGGGGCCTTTGCCCAGGTCCGGCTGGTTCACCAGTTACACCCATATCTGGACCAAGATACCCTGCGCACAGTCACTCAGGCACTTGTCACCTCTCGGCTCGACTACTGCAACGCTCTCTATTTAGGACTGCCCTTGCATACCATCCGGAGGCTTCAGCTGGTGCAGAATGCGGCTGCACGGGTTGTGATGGGAGCCTCCCAGTACTCCCATGTTACACCCCTCCTGTGTGACCTGCATTGGCTACCAGTTGCGCTCCGGATGAGATTCAAGGTTTTGGTATTGACATTCAAAGTCCTACAAGACATGGGTCCGGGTTATCTACAGGAGCATCTCCTGCCGGCATCGAATGCCAACCACCCTGTACGAGCGCACAGGCAGGGACTCCTCGGGGTGCCGTCTGCGACTCAGTGTTGTCTGGCGGTGTCCCGGGGGAGGGCCTAGTCTGTAGCGGCTCCCACTCTGTGGAACCAACTACCCCTGGGGCTCCGCTTGGCCCCCGATCTCCGCACCTTCCACCATGATTTAAAAACCTGGTTGTTTGAACAGGCTGGGCTGTGCTGACTCCTCGGTGGGGTTGGTTTTATATTTTAAATTATTAATGGGTTTTTAGTCTAATTTGGCTTGTTTCATTTAATCTTATTTTAGTTAAGTAATTTATTGTGCTGTTTTTAGTTGTGAGCCGCCCCGAGTCCTTTTTGGAGAGGGGGCGGCATACAAGTCAAATAAATAAATAAATAAAATCTCCTTGCATTCTCTCGGTTACTACTTCAAGGCCCAATCTTGCTGATTGTCTCTGTAGGAAACAAATTGCTAGTATAGCTTCGGTGGGAATTAACTTTTTTCACCTTAAAAAAAAATCACCCCTTTGCTCAGTTTTCTTACAGTTTGTATAGATTGCCATCCCAACTAATTATATGACACTGGGGTCTAAAACAAGAGCAACTGAACAAGACAGCTGAATGAAGAAATAAAATTGATTAAGATATTTCTTCAATAATTAGACTAAAACTACACTTATATAGTAATAAAAAAACCTACAGGTGGAAAAAAGGAAAATAAATGTGAATAATGAATATGATACACTCACCATAGGACCTGCTGCACCCATCTGCCCTGATGGGCCTGATTCACCCTATACATTGAGTGGGAAAAAATAGTTTATTCAAACTTAGGAACTTTCATTTCAGCAACAAAGCAAAAAAGAAAAAATATACACCTTGCCACAATCCCTCATCGTATAATGAAATTAAAATGTAATATACATTCCAAATAGAAGTGGGTTTTTTTTCCAGTAAGACTGGTCCATCAGGGCAACCTGGTCTACCCAATTATGGGATGGAGCATACTGCTTCCACTTCCACCTTTCAACCCCAATCCAGGAGCCTTCGCATAGGCGGGCAGCCACAAAATAAGACTTCCTCCAAAAATAAGACCTAATGGGTCTTTTGGTCCAAAAAAAATAAGACCCAGTGTTATTTTCAGGGGAACACAGGTAACAGAGTCTCTTTTTTTGGATCTAAACATAGCTGATTGTATGATTTATGCCACTTCTGAATAATAATTATTTTTTACATATTTTTTGGCAAACACATCATGCATCCTGATGTGAAGGTTTCTTCCATAACTTCTCTAAAAGTATACACTGCATTTCATAACAAGTTGCAGCAATAGAACAATACTATTTTACTACCTGGCCAAAAAGCCACAAAATTTTACCTTGGATCCATGGGCTCCAATTTCACCTTTAGGGCCATCAAGTCCTTTTTCTCCCTGTGATATAAATATAAATCCACTCAGTAATTGCAGTGGCATATAAACCCAGTAAAAACAAAATAGACAAATAATTTTGAAGCCACATTCACCAAAAAAAAGTGAAAAAAAAGAAGCAAAGATATTTTTAAGAAATTGCAAAATACATGTCAACTCTTTCATTAGGAAAAGATATATTCACACTTACTCTGGGGCCCTTTAGACCTTGATGACCTGGTGTACCAGGAAAACCTCGAGCTCCCTGAAGCAGAATGAGAAAATCCACAATTATATAATGACACAAGATGCTTCTTCATTTCAAGTCAAACTACTGTCAAATCCTCCTTCCTGTCCCATAGTATAGATCAGGGGTGTCAAACTGGTGGTCCATGGGCTGGATGCGTCACACGCAGGCCACGCCCACCCCGGCTCTGCAAAGGCAAAAAACGTTGATACGTTATGTGACACGATCAAGTTTGACACCCGTGTTATAGATACTTGTACCACCTATCTTTTCACACATGCAAGTTGCCTATAGTCATTTGAACCCTGTATAGGCTTTGCATGTAACAAAGGTATGCAGGGATAAATGTGGTTCTCAGTGGCCTCTTAACATAACAACAAGGTGACCGAGTGCCCTAATCGTGACATTTTTAAATTGTCCAGCACATTTGTGCAGTAAAGAATCTCTTCTATCCCTGGAAGAATATACTATTTAAGCTCAAATTACATACTGCATAATGTACATAAGAAGCATTTCATAGAGATTTTTCTTCTTCTTTTTTTGACTATGCGTGGATGACAAGGAAATTCAAAATGGAGACGAGAAGGGCAGAATTATTAAGTTCCCAGATGCAAGGATGGTAATATATAGTCCACTACATTTTAACCTTCAGAATCCTGGAAGTGACACCAATTGAGGAAGGCCAACATTTTTTTAAACTAGGTCCTTTATGAGATGAAAATGGGAAAATATTAAATACTTGGTGCAAGAAGAGGTAACAAATTGAAGTATGAGGATTGAGATACACAAACACTGGAAAATGTTACATAACTACAGTTTCATATGCCCTGAAACTAAAAATTATAGAACAATGGAATGATGGGAGAAGATTTGAGGTACTTGGAAAGGAGAAAAGAAAGAGGCTCACAGATCAAATAAAGAAGGGAGGCAACCAACTTTAAAAGGTAAATAAACAGACATTTGTAGAAGCCACAAATTAACATTCTGGCATAAATATAATGCACACCTGAGCTTTCTACATTACAAAATCTTAGCTTCAGGATGCAAAATTATATCCAAATTTCACTGCTTATGTTTAAATAAAAAATAACTTTGAAAAGCTTCAAAGGAAGTAGCAGATGACAATCTCAAAAAAGAAGGGGGTGGGGTGGAATGGCAGAACTACAATACCCTGTGAAAGCCTTTCAGTTCCTACAGAGTTGAACATATTTCCTTCAAGAGTGTGGAAAAAAGCACCATTTAGTAAGTGGGGATCTCTTCTCTCCTGTGATCTGATCAGAAAGCAACTAAAGGCATTACCCAAATTGAAACAGCTTGATTTTAAGTGTCTTAACTTTTCTGTTCATTTTTTCCCAGGGCAGATCATTCACCAGATATGCTGACTTCCAAAACTTACCGGAAACCCAAGTCTATCTTTTACAGGTCTTTGAAATGGCTTGAGATTAATGATTAGTCATTCAAAAATATTTGCATCTTTTAATGTTTACTTATTTGTCCAAGTTTTCAAAGGATTTTGTTATCTGATGTTTTTTTTAAATTTAGGTTTATGAATAAATGAAATAAATTGTGAAGCATATCATGGAAAAAATTATCAGGGCCTAGGAGTTTTTGTGCTTTGCAGTAATATAAGTTGAGCTGTTGCTGTTCTTTAGCTTAACAGAATAACAGAGTTGGAAGGGACTTCAGAGGTCTTCTAGTCCAACCCCCTGCTCAAGCAGGAAACCCTATATCATTTCAGGCAAATAGTTCTCCAATCTCTTCTTTAAAATCTCCAGTGTTGGAGCACTCACATCTTCTGGAGGCAAGGTTTTCCACTGGTTAATTGTTCTCACTGTTGGGAAACTTCTCATTTCTAGGCTGATCCTCTCCTTTATTAGTTTCCATCCATTGCTTCTTGTCTTGCCTTCAGGTGCTTTGAAGAATAGGTTGACCCCTTCTTCTTTGATTAGATATTGGATAGATATTGGAACACTGAACTCATGTCACCCCTAGTCCTTCTTTTCATTAAACTAGATATACCCAATTCCTGCAACTGTTCCTTGTATGTTTTGGCCCTAATCATCTTTGTTGCTCTTCTCTGCAATCTGGTCTCAACATCTTTTTTTGTGTTGTGGTGACCAAAACTGGATGTAGTATTCCAAATCTTACCAAGGCATTATAAAGGGATACTGACATTTCACATGATCATGATTCCATCCTTCTGTTCACGCAGCCTGCGTTGGTTTTTTGGGCAGCTGCAGCACACTGCTGACTTACATTTAAGTGGTTGTCCACTAGGACTCCAAGATCCCTCTTGCAAAAGCAGGAAAGCAGTTTACATGCAACCTGGAACTATGCGAGTTCCCTAACTTAATGGTGTAGAACTATCTGCACAGCAGTATGAACATCCTGAGTGGTTTTTAAGGCCAATTTTAAGCATTTCTCATTTGACTCTGAAATTTAAATGCACATACAAAACAATGAGAGAAAATGTGCCACTGTTGTTTTGCCTGATTGGTCAGGAAATATACATCTTTATAATCAATAAAGCTTTGGAATTTGTTCTATTATGCATAGTTCTCTAAGTTTTTTGCAAACAATCCATTTTTGAGCCAGCAATCTTAAACCAGAATTGTTTAAAGCTTTCTCCTAAAAACATTTTTATCATAGGGTTCTTTCAAAAATGCTACTGTATTATATTTCACAGGATAGCGAATCATATATTTACTTTGAATGGAAGAGAACAATAATTTTGCACTGACTGTTCCAATGAGAGTAAAGAGAAGAGCTTCCAGACCAAACTGGCAAAGTGACACCTAGTAGCATTTTTCTACTGGTTTGTTCTGAAATTTTTTGTTGTTTTGTTTTATGTTTTTGTGTTTTGGAATCTACTAACAAATATTTTTTTCTGTAATTTTGTTTAATGATAATACGTAGTATGATAAGCTTTTTTTTCATACAGATCAGAAATCAGCAACGTAACTATTGATTCTCTTCACAGAGGATAGAGGAGACAGAAAAAACTTCTGGCTCATCCTGATATAATTACAGGTTGATCACAATTGAGCCCAAAATTTCTGTTGTTTAAGTGAAAGATTGGTTAGGTGAGTTTTGCGACCTTTTATGACCTTTCTTGCCACTGCTGTTAAGGGAATCACTGCAGTTGTTAAGTTAGCAACACAGTTGCTAAGTGAATCTGGCTTCTCCATTGACTTTGCTTGTGAGAAGGTCGCAAAAGGAGACCACATGACCCTGGGACAGTGCAATGGTCATAAATATGAGTCAGTTGCCAAACATCCAAATTTTGATCCCATGACCATGGGGACATTGTAATGGATGTAAACATGGAAAGTCCCTTATTTCGGTGCCACTGTAACTTTGAATGATCACTCAATGAATTGTTGTAAGTCAAAGACTACCAGTATAAGTCCTGTATTATCTGGCAACTATGACACACACCGATACTATCCATATGAAAATTATTTGTCTATTTAGCTGCATTTCCTGAGTGCAGTGCATTAACATTCAGTTTGCCATTGAAACTCTATGGATATGGACTGATACATCTTTTGATCTTTTACATGTCATTTTTCACATTTAAGACTATTAGTCAAGAACTGTACGTGATTTTTTTTGTTCTTATCTTCTATCCCCAGCTCTCCTTCCTATGCTACAATATAGTTTCCAAAGATAAAATTTCTTGCATGTTCCAAAAACCAGGTAAGTTTAAGAAATTAGGCTAACAAGATACAGGTCTTTTACCTTTTCTTGTTTTAAAAAAATTACACTTGTTGATAAATTGTGTAAGTGCAGTATAGGATCCTTTACAGATTTTATTCCAGATTTGAATGTATGATTTGTTCAGAAAACAAACAAACAGCTAATTGTACATACTGGAGATCCTGGAAATCCAACTTCCCCAGCTTGCCCTGGTCTGCCAGATTCGCCCTAAAAGAACAAAACAATGAAGTCATAAAACCACAAAATAAAAGCAGTGGTTGATCTGATTGGGTTGCTGCTGCCAGGGAGGGAGGGAGTTGGTTACATGTTGTGATTTTTAATGTTGTAAGTCACCTGGAGTAACCTTGTGTGAGTTGGGCACCGTAAAATTTGTTTATTAAATAAATAAATAGCGTTCTAATATCTTGCACATCAGCCAGTTTCTTTTCTCTGAAACATGTTATTGTCATTCAGGCTGAAGGTGTGAGAAATTCTTGAAAGTTTATGTATTCAAAAATAAGGCATTTTGAGTATTGCACCAATATTTTCAAAAAGATATATATATATATGTGTGTGTGTAACTATTACCAACCAAGGTTTCTGTTAAACCACATGTAACATTCTAGCCATTTATAATTTTCTTGAAATTGTCACATCAGCAATAGCAGGTAAGTCAAGGTTCCAAGACAATGAAGTTCTATTAGAATGTAGCAATTGCTCTACTAATGGAAACTGTCTCACTCTGCAGTTGACGGTTGTTGTAAAAACTAAGATCAGATTATGCTTTATAGTACTATATAATATATGTAGCATAGCAGGAAATCAATATCAACATTAAGTTTTATACAAAAGTAACTTTGAACCACCAGGAATGTCTTCCACTGTCATAAAGCACAATTTTATTTTATTGAAAACCACTATCTATAATAATCTTCTGTGCCATATATCACATTATACCAGAGGATAATAGTGTTCAGAGTTGAGTTACAATGGATTGTGAGGAATTGCTCAAAATCAGTGCCTTATCATGTAGGAGCAGATACACTTTTCACTAATATAAAATCTGTGTTGGATCAAGCCCATTGTATTCATGTAACTTAGGATAAATCAATATTCCATATTTTAATGGACAATTGCGTATGTGTGAAAATGGTTGCAGTATTATTTAGCCACTAATGTCAGTGATGGTGTAAAATAAAATAAAAAATGATTTCCTCCCCATTTAGGCAGAGAACATTTAGTATTGAAAATGTTCAGTTTAGTACTGAAAATAGATCAAAATATATTGCATCACATTATTATATGGTTGATTATGCCACCTTTTCTCAATCTAATATCTTCTGGACAACTTAGGAACAAATTCTCAGAATTCTGAGCCCATAGAAGTTGACTCTCAACATACATGGAGGTTAGCAGGTAAAGGAAGGAGATATTTTTTTAACATAAATACTTGCTTTATTATTTAAAAAAAGCAGTGAAAAACAGGATTTCATTTAGTGCCTGCTCCCCTCTAGAACTTCCTGACCAAAGAAGTTTCTTTTGCTGGTGTTTAAGATCCTTTCAACAGATGGAACAGAATCTTATTTTAGAAAAAAATGTTGTATGGGTGACAGTTGCCTTGATATAAGTTTCCTTGCTTTGCTAAATAAACTTTTCTGATGTTAAGATTGTTTCCTGATTATTATTATTATGTAACGTGTCTAGCAGCATACTGTTGGGAAATCTATTTTAAAACTTACATCTTCACCAGGTTTTCCTGGAGGACCTTCTGGGCCACGAACACCAGGTGAACCCTAGTAGAGAAAATATACACATTTATAGTACATTAAGAAGTTAAATGACATTTTAAAATGCTTCATGCACAAAAATACAACACAAAATTAAGCAATCAAAATTGTACTGTCTACACCTATTTTGATAAGAAGTTTGTTTCCCAGACTGATCAACATAACTTCTGAAAAACTTGTGACTTACTACAACTTATAAAGCTCTATTATGCTACTTCCCCCACCACTAGGTAGTATGTGCATAATTGACCTTACCATGGATCCTGGGTCACCAACTTCACCTGGAGGACCTGGGGGTCCAATAGGACCCTAAAACATAAATAAACAAAGAAACAAACAAAACATGCATATATATTAGAAATGGTGCAAATCAGGACAATGATGTAGCCTATCAATTAATCCACCAAAATAAATGTAACATGTTATAAGAATTAAGATAGCCTAGGTCCAGAATTGATTTTCCATAATCCTAATTTCTTAATTTGTAATTTCTCTGAAGCCGTGAGACAAAAGAAACTGAAATTGAAACCAACCAAAACAAGTTAACTTTGTTCAAGTTTCTTTGACGTTTTCAGTCATGAGTCTTGATACAATAGCACTAGCCCTGAAGAAAGCAGTTCATTGGGAAATTTTCTGAGATTCCTGGCCAATGGACAACTTAGAGGTTGTAGCTGATTGGTTGGGGGTGAGGAATATTGTTCTGCTCCAGCTCTATCTGGAATTCAAGGAGGACTAATGCCCTCAGTATTTACTTCTCCAGACTAAACTATCACAATGTGCTCTACATGGGGCTTCAAAGACTCCCTGGAAGTTTAATTGGTCCTGAATGCAACATTTCAGTTGTTAACTGGTATAGGTTGACATGAGATTGTGACACCTATTTTCTAAACTCTCTGCTCACCCCTTCCCATATGCCTCTTAATGTGCTGGTTTAACTTTGAAAAGCCAAAGGGCTTGGCACCAAGGTCCTAATGGCTTTTTCTTCTCCAGCCAGTTTCAACCTGCTCAGCTGATATATCTAAAGAGAGCCCCCTTTCTATGACATGAGGAGGCAGAGGATACAGGTGCTGCTATTGCGGTGCTGTGTTTCAGAATAGCCTCCTTCCAGAAGTTTGATCAGATTTTCCTTTGTTGGTTTTCTTCAAGTTATTAAAAAGTGAATTGTTCCAGGAGCATTTAGGGTATGAAATCTCACTAACAACTGTTTAGTCCTGTAACTATATGTCCATTACTGCTGACTACTTATATTCATTTTCTTTTCATTGATTTTTTATCCATCCATCCATTTGTTCATTCATTCCTGTATGACCATCCATCTTACCAGGTTATACTGGGCAGCAAACATTTTTTAAAAAATAAAAACAATGACAATAATGCAAAAATTAAAATATGGATATGTTTGAGCTATTTGTAAAAAGAAAAGCATAAACAAACAAACAAATAAATAAATGCAAGAATGCATCTCACATCACAAATTGTTAAATTAAACAAGAAATGGTCCCTGAACAGACTTGGGCTTTACTTGCATTATAGATGTTTTATTGTGCTAATTGTAACTTTGTATTTAATTTGTTTTACTTTTATTTTTGTCTTGCTTGCAAAGCTAAAGGGTCTCTAAGAGTGCAGCAGACATAAATAAATACATAAAGAGGGCAGACACAAGCCTAGAGGGTAAATAATGGAAAATGTGTGACAATATTATTCAAATTTTGTGACTTACTGTATGTACTTGGGTCAAATATCATGACATCAGTATTCAATTTTAGTATCATCACTGTATACTATGAATGCCACAACATATATATTATTTAGAAAAACTAGAATAAGGGGCAAACCTGTAACTCATCATTCCTTTTGCAGTAACTTGTCATGCAAGCTTTATGGAAATTAAACTTTCTACTTTTAGTGCAGCTCCTAAGTAGTGATACAGACTACTCTACCTCCACTTTAGATCAAGCAAGTGTTGTGAGTATATCTGCATCGTGATAAACTATGGATAATCTTAACTGTTGTTTGATTCCTAAAATTAACCATCTTAAACCTATATTGTGAGTTATAAAGCTGGTTTATTTCAACAACTTTTAAGATAACTCATGCATATAACTTAAACTGTGAAGGAGAATAAAATGTAAACAAATAATTTCAGGCACCATCTTGTAAAATGAGGAGACATGGGATATATAAATTCAAAATTATTCCCTAAAGGTAAATATAATTCAGTCTACTTGAATATGGCATCATCAAACACATCAACTTTAACTTCCATAATCCACAAGTCAGCATGACCTGTATGTCTGGAGGGCACCAAATATAGTCAGTATATAATAATTTTAATTACATGCAAGTATTTTGAAATAAGCTACTTACTGGTTTCCCGTGATTACCTGGAGATCCTCTTGGACCCACAGGACCCTAGGAAGAAGGACATATAAGCTTATTAATCAAATATTAATGAGAACTAGTGCAGAAATGCAACATGCAGGCATCATGTTGTCAAAAGAAGTTTAAAAGGACAAAATGCAAAGAAAATTATGAAAAAATACTAGAATTTCAATATAATTGTTAAAATATATGCCAAGAAAGTCAGTAGATTGCAGCCTTAGGTGAAACAACTATTCTATATATTTCAGTAACTAACAACTTCTGATTCTGCCTTTCATCCCAAAGAAGAAAGGAACAGACACCTCCCCAAAAATACAATAATATTAAAGCTTGCTTATGAATATAAACATTGCCATGAAAGAAAAATTTGATATAAATTTTTAAAAGAACTTTCACTTTCTCTCATATAAAGCAGATTCAAGTCACCTGTATGAAAACAAACATTGTTTGTTATCATACTGCATTATAATCTCTTACTTTCTCCAGTTGATGTAAATTTATTTAATTCCAATAGTCAGTATCTAGTCTATTATTACTATTACATTTCATATTTTCTTGTTTCACAAATTTCATACATTAAAACAGCATAATAGTTTTTTCCATATAAAATACCTGAACTTTTATAGTTCCAGCAAATATATATAAAATTCCTTTCTTAGATTTGGATTTACATATTTAACAAACAAAACCTTAAATATTTTCCCTATGTCATTTCTGACTCTTATTTCTTAAAGTAATGCTTAAGAATATGTATACCCTTTTAATTAGACAACTGTTGTGATCAGGTGCTTTAATATTACTAATGACATACTTTACTATTAAAATTACATTGTATATGCATATTTGTATATGTGTTTTTGCAGTTTAATATTGAAATGGGCTCTTGAAAAGATACAAGTGAATTGGACATAGAATCAACATTAACTCCTTGATCCATCTCAAAGGTGGACAATCTACAACCAGGTGGTTAAAAATTAATTGTTCTCAAATAGCAAAATGTGAAAGTTAGGAAATGTGATTTTACCTTGAAAAATTGGCTTAAAGATTTTCAAATTTCCCTTCAAAATGTTCTCAAGGTTGTTTCTTCAGGGGCAAAAATTCATTTTATAAAAAAAAAAGTGCAACCCTTGGAATGGAAAACATAGTCCACCTTTCAGTTTTCTAGAATTCATTTAGCTGTCTTTTGGCCTATAAATTCTGACTTTAAATTTCAATCCCAACATCTAAATCTATGAAAGCTGCTGCAATGGGAAGGGCAAGCATAATCCATCCATTCTGCACACAGAGCCCAGAATAACGGCAAATTACTTTACAGCATGAAAAGTCCAGAAAAGCATTTAACAGGATACAGAATATCAGAGTTGGAAAGGACCTTGGAAGTCTTTTAGCCCAATCCCCTGCTCAAACAGGAGCACCTATACTGTTCCAATCCACAGTGGCTATCCAATCTCTTCTATAAGCCTCCAGTGATGGAGCATCACAACTTCAGAAGACAAGGCATTCCACTGGTTAATTATTCTCACCATTAGGAAATTTCTCCTTAGTTCTAGGTTGCTTGTCTCCTTGATTAGTTTCCATCCATTGTTTCTTGTCTTGTCTTCTGGTGCTTTGGAAAATAGATCGTGGCAGCCCCTCAAATATTAGAACACTGCTATCATAGCACCCCCTAGTCCTGATAGCACTTTATTTGATTAATATTTGAGAAAATATTAATTCCTTCTCAATAAATACATAAAATATCCTGAAGATCATAGAACAATAGGGTGGCATTACATAGAGCTGGACAATATATCCCTCCAGAATTTACTTTTTGCTCTCTGTCTGGTCTAATCCAGAATTTACTTTTTGATCTGTGGTCTAGTCTTGTCTATATATATACAGACAAGACTAGACCACAGATCAAAAAGTAAATTCTGGATATATATATATATATATATATATATATATATATATATATATATGGTTTCTGAGGTTTTTGCGGGTGTTTGTATGTAAGTCTTTGGTCATTCTCCCAGAAGAACGGAGCTGAAGACACTAGCTTGAAGATGACAGATGAGATTTCGTCGAAACATTGCCCAGATACTTCCAATTTTACACAGGAGAAAACCCGAATGACCAAAGACATATATATGCAACTCCCACAATCCCTGGCTATTTGTGGGAAATAATGACAATTATAATCAACATTACCTTGCGAAAAGTTTATATTCTAACATTTCACAGAGCAGTTTTACCAAAATATGTCTACAAAACCATCCATGAGGGGACATATTAAAAAGCCTCCTACAAGAAGAATTGTGGCCATTTGGGGTGCAGAAAGAGAACAACTGAGAATATACTTTGAACTTTTTTTACCTATGTACATAGTATCTATGTCATGCCACTGTTCATAGAGTTCCCAGATCACGCCAGGCATTTTATACATCTCTTCTATTGTTTGACCAGTGCTCTACCACAATGTATAAAGCTGTTGGGATGCAGAATTTACCGTGAACAGAATTTACCGTGCTATAAGAGCCACCCAGTTCCACCTTCGTTTTTTTCAGTGTTTATTTCATACATATTCCATTCATTCATTAATCAATCCATAACCTTACCACTGGACCAGGCATCATCATCTGCGAAAAGGCATCATCTTGTCCGGCCAGCTGAGATGTAAATGGCTGTAAACATAAGAAGTTCCGTTATTCGAAAAATGTATGAAAGGTATTTTTGCTCCCATCATCAGAGATGTTCTGGGAATAAATAATACTCTCAGTACTGTTTTAAATCATTGCAATGATGAATTGAGAGGTGATTGAATTGTGTAGTGACGTTCATTTGTGGGCCTCATATTTAAAAACATGAAAAAATTATGCTTCACCTTCTTTGAGGCTTATTAATGTGTTTACAAATGAATAAACACTACATGCTGTTAAAATTTTATTCTTAAAAAAAGTAGCTGTAGATTATGGAAAAAAATAGAAGTGTCTCAATGTCATGACCGAATGGGGAAATTCTTGTTCATATCCACCACTTTTCTCTCCTCATTATTTCAGTCAAATTCAGCTGCGTAAGTACAGTATGTTTACTATAATGTTTGAGTATTATATCACAAATTGATAAACCAGCCAAGGGCCACACTTCTCTAGAGATATTTTAGCTTCAGGGCACAGTAACAATTATGAAGAGGCAAGGGCACATTAACCAATATTTCACTCATTGAATTGTGTTTTTACTATTTAAGGACAGCTTTAAACCTAAAATTTACCAAAAAAGTTTGTTATATTTCTCTGTGGCTTGGATCCTCATTCAGATTGTTGGCTATGGCATGTCCATCTAGCTCAGGGCTGTCAAACTCATGACCTGCGGGCCAGATGCATCACATGCTAGCCACAAAAGCCCAAGTTAAACATCAATATAAGCACATATTTGAAACTGCTCACGCAAACAAAATAGTCTTTGTCTTGCAAGACTCCTAACATTTTATGCTTCTTTTTTGTTGATCTAACTCTCTGGAAATGTCACAGGTAATTTGAGTATCACTGAAATACATAATTCCTCCTATGAATAACAGGTATAAATTTTACAGACACAAGGAAACAACTCTGCAGCCTCAAAGATTATTTTCTTCTGAAGCACTGGAGGGGGCAGGATTATTTCTGCCATCCTTTTTTTGCATCTATGATTGAGCTCATTGAGGTTCAAATTGCCCAGAACTATACAGAAAGATTGTAATCAGTGGCAGTGTGAGCAGAGGTAGAAATAGTTATAAAAATCCCCAGTGACAGTTGCAGAAAAATGTTTGGGAACCTCCACTTTCCTCTGAAATCTCACACAGAGAAAAGAGAAAATATAAATTTCTATTGATGTGCACGGATTGTGAGAATGAGATAACCCTGTCAGGAATCATAAAGGTGTAGTATAATTAATAGCAATCTGATGGGAGTCTATAGGAAATCATCACTATTTTATCACATGTTTACAGCAATGCATAATGTGTGTGGCTTCCACGAGATTTAGAAACCCTTCAACCAGTGGTGGGATTCAAAAAAATTTACTACCGGCTCTGTGGGGGTGGCTTGGTGGGCGTGGCATGGCTTGGTGGGCGTGGCATGGCTCGGTGGGCATGGCAGGGGAAGGATACTGTAAAACCTCCATTCCCTCCCCACTCCAGGGGAAGGATACTGTAAAATCTCTATTCCCACCCCACTCTAGGGGAAGGATACTGTAAAACCGGTTTCCCGAACTGCTCAAAATTTCCGCTACCGGTTCTCCAGAACTGGTCAGAAACTGCTGAATACCACCTCTGCCTTCAACGAATCCCAAATTTGAGTTCACACTGTGATTTTGTGACAGAAGGTGGGAAATGATACATACAGAACATAATTTTATTAATTATAATCAGATCTAATTTTGTTAAATATGTCACAAAATTTGGCAGTTCATGAAATGTTATCCCTTAAATTTGGCAGTTCAGCAAAGGGTAGGGATGACATGATACACTCAGCCTCAGTATGTGAAAATGCTCCAAATTCAAAACATTTTCAGGTTGTCATGCCCTGTTCACAGTTGTTTTGAGTTCAAGAAAAGGATATTTTCAGCATTCTGGAAGAGTTTCCAATTCAAGCAATCCTCAACTTATGACCAGCTGATTGCTAACTGTTCAAAGTTATGTCAGACCCCTAAAAAGGGACATATGACCTGAATTTGAAGTTATGTCATCCACCCTACTGCTGTCACATGACTGCATTTTGGGCACTCAGCAACTGATGCATTTGCAAATCAGTTTGGGTACTCAGTTATTATTCAGTTTATTCTTATCACAGCATGCACATGTAGGAAATGGAGTTAATTACTACTATCACTCACTCTGCCTATGCCATCTGGTCCTGTGGATGGTTGTCCAGGAGGTCCAGGATCACCAGGTTGTCCAGGTACACCAGGTTCCCCATCTATTCCTGGAGGACCACGGGCACCCTAAAAAGAGATTGGATATAAAGCACATTTAACGAAAGCACACATATCCATCAAGAAGATATTGTATACATCATTTCAATCATTACACCCAACAATTGATGTATCTGTTGTGGTTTGTCAACTGCCAGCAGGTGAGTCAGGTGAGTCAGAGGAGATGGAGCGGGTGCCTGGGTTACCATCAGAGCTTGTAGAAGGCTCTGAGGAGCAGGAGGTCTCAGAACCAGTTGCAGAGCAGGGCCCATCTACTCATGCTCAGACGGAGAGACAGCTGTTTTTGGGGCCTGAGTTGAGCAAAGGGGAGGAACAGCTGGGCCCTTTCCTAGACACGCGTATGTACAGAGAAGTGCTGAGAGGAGAGTAACGCAGGACTGAGGGCCAGCTGTCCACGAAAAGAAGGAGATGTTAACAACCCCCTCCCTGGCTGGGATATAAGGAGGAGGGATGTGGGGGACATGGTTGTTGGAGACATCCATTCATGCTCCAGGAGAGTTCCCTCTGGTGGATTCCTTGCCAGGATTTCCTTGCCACTAATCAGACTGGTCAGGACTCTTTGTGTTGGGATTGAAGTGCTAATTGAGGCTCCCTGTGGGGAACTCAGAGACTGTTATGGCTTGTGAAACACTTACGGATGTGTAAACTGGAGCTTTGTCAGTGAATGCCGTGAATTCCTGCCTTTCCAAATAAAAGGGGGTTTCTCCTCATGAGTAGGCTGTTGAGTGGGGCTTGCGAAGGATGGGTCAGAACAGTATCCACAAATTTAGTTCCACAATTACAATGTTCCCATGGAGTCTTCACTGCATTAAATTACCAATAGTCTTTACATTGGACCTGAATGAAATTTTATATGATAAACTAATAGGTCTCATGGGGAAAAAATTCCATTCATTTGAATGGAATCTATACCATGCAGTTTACTGCAAAGTAAAACAAGTTTAAATAACAAGACCCCAAATGAAAGATTTTGCTAATTTCATTCTCAAATTTTCTCCTGGAAGAATTATAAAACTAGGGACTGACATTTTTCATCAGCAGTGTTTTGTCTGATGAAAATCCTTGACCTTTGTGGATAAAAAAAATTCTTGGAATGGATATATGTTGAAATTGCAGTAAATTAATATTTATACCAGGAAATTAATTTTGTGGATTTGAAATATTTACTTAATAAAGGCAAAACTGCATATTTTGCATCTTCACAAGGTTTAAATACCAACAGACATGCACACAAGCAGCTTTTATTTCCATTTATGCAGGCATAAATCCAGAGAAATATCTCAAAGTCTATGGATACCATTCCAGATTTATATTGGCAGAGTATGGAGCAAGAATGTATATTAAAAGTAGAACAGGCTGTTTAGAAAACAGCTGGAAAAATCACAAAATAATTAATGCAAATATTTCATAAATCTGGAATAAAACCTGAAGTATCTTGGTAACCTAATATATTCTGCAGCCTCCTCCATTTATGCACTGCTCTACTGAAAGTGAATGAAGTTGAGAGCTGAATAAAGAAGGTCAAGAAAAGAATATCTAAGTGCTACTTAAGAACTTACTTTAATACTCAATATGCAAATAATGTGAGGGGGGAAATGATTAATTTGGCTTTTGTCAAATTATTTTGTAAAAGTTGCAGATTAAGGGATTTTGATGGGAAATCAGGAAGAGTTGTCATGGAAAACCTGGTTTCAAGCTAGTCATGGTGAGATACAGCAGCTTTACTAGGTTTTTAACTAAGCTAATGTGAGGGAAAACATCTGGGTTTCTCTCAGGGAAACCAAGAGTTTTAAGATTCAGAAGTTTAAAAGTCATAATACCCATTCCTGAAATTTTCCATGTTGGACCCACCACCTTGGAACTTTGAGTAGGCCTAATGTGTGGGATAAATGTGCCTCCCACCAGCCAATGCAATGTGCCCCCCCTCTACCAGCCAAGTCTCTCCCATATTTTTATTCTGTTAGGGTTGAGTGGAAGAGTTTGGATTATTCTGCCCAAGTAAAACCTGGTTTTAAGAAATCAGATTTTCACTTATTTCTGATTTTTTTTTAAATCTGCATGTAAAGATCATTTATTTACTTAACTGGTATGTATATTGTCTCTGATACCTGCTTTGCAAGTAATATGTCAAGAGTTTTTAAACCTTCAGTATTATGATTATTAATTTAAAATATGTGAGAATTTTCATCTTCTCATATCAAAATGTCAAATCTTCTGATGTATGGAAATTGGAGATGGGACCACTCCATTCTATACATTTACATCTTAGATATATTTATTGTTACATGTTAAAGGCCTATATGATACATCTTTATATATTGGTGTTACATTGCAGTTTATTGGCGGACATTATACTGAGCGTATAAAATTGTAGACCACATAAACAATTAAAAGTAGAAACAGCTACCCACAAAAATACTTAATCAAAGTTCTAAGCTCATCAATACAACTGAAGTGAAAACTGACATTTTTTTGCAAAAAAAATGATGGCTTAATTGTTTGAGAAACATATGAAGAGTTGAAAAATCAGTTATCTAAAGGTAAGCCATACTAGTCTCTTATGTCAATTATTTCCACAATTCAAGGCAACTTATAAACAATATTTGCTAAAGAAGGCCACCAGATGGCGCTTCAACACACATACTCTTGTACTACCTCTTACTCAATACTTAAAATGTATTTGAGAAATATTTCAGCAATGGTAAAATTGTCAAATCATTGGATTATTCATCCATATAAATTAATTCAATACACACACACAGTGTTTAATTCTAATATTTTCACTAATATTTAATTCCCATTGATCTCTTAGAGGTAGTGAGAATTATTACTACATTACTATGCAACCAAAATGGATATATTTCCTTAAATATCTATCAGCTCCTTAAATGTAAAGTTCTTAATGCAGTTCTATGACAGGGTTCAAAAGTTAGCATCTTAGTACCTTTCAGATATTATGTATCATTGGCCAAGATTGGTTAAATTAAATTGCCTACTTCTGCTAAAAATGTAGCAAATGTAAACTGAGTTATCAGAACAAACAGCCTGCTACATTCTACAGCAATACTATGCTATAAATGACTGCCAGTGATACAACTGTTGTCCATTGTCATATTTCCTGCATCTTTTCAGCAGGAAGCTTCAGTACATTTCAGTAGCTCCTATCCCAGGTTCTCTGGCAACCTCCTCCTTTCATCCTAGTGAAAAAGATGTAGTTAGGCTGATATCAGGCAGGATAGGGCTTCTACAGAAATGGGAATTTCAATAGGTATGAATTGCCTGAGAAGCTACATTGGTTAACATTTTCTCTTCTTTCCTAGTTAAAGTCTTTTACTTATCCTCTCCCTTTTTCAAGTATTACAAATTCCTTCCTAATCATAGGTTCACTGAAGACTTCTCTCAAATTCTGTTTCATATTACAACACAAAGGTTGGATCCCATCTGATATTGTCCTTGGAGGTGGCACTGAAGATATTGGAGCATTAATCTGACTACTCTAACTAGATGGAACCATGTTATACCCCTTCTGTTCCATAGATTTTTAGTTTAACATGCAAGCATTGATAACTAGATTTCCCCCGCCCCCATAAGCCATGCTGTGACATCAGTAAAGATGTGGTCTTTTTTATTTACAGGGTGACTTACTGACATGGGGAATATATAGTGCCCTAACTATATATGTGACCATACACTGCAGGATTGTGTGGAAACCTTCACATGAGCAACTGTACATGACAAGACCTCTATAAAACAATATGCATGTGAATGACCATATCTTCACTGAAGGAAGATGCTACTTGCTACTACTCAGGCAGTAATCTATGGAAATTCTCAGTCATCCAGGTCATGGTTGTCCCAAAGGTGCTTTTTAAAGAGGCAAGTAGACTTTCTGTTTTTTCTTTGACATTTCACTTCTCATCCAAGAAGCTGGGTGAGAAGCGAAACATCTTAAAAAAAAAAACCCCAGAAAGTCCAGTTGCCCCTTAAAATGAGATTCAAGGTACTCCCATGTTACACCCCTCCTGTGTGACCTGCATTGGCTACCAGTTGCGCTCCGGATGAGATTCAAGGTTTTGGTATTGACATTCAAAGTCCTACGAGACATGGGTCCGGGTTATCTACGGGAGCATCTCCTGCCGGCATCGAATGCCAACCACCCTGTATGAGCGCACAGGCAGGGATTCCTCGGCGTGCCGTCTGCGACCCAGTGTCATTTGGCGGTATCGCGGGGGAGGGCCTACTCTGTGGCAGCTCCCGCTCTGTGGAACCAACTACCTCTGGGGCTCCGCCTGGCCCCTGACCTCTGCACCTTCCACCACGATTTAAAAACCTGGTTGTTTGAACAGGCTGTGCTGTGCTGACTCCTCGGGGGCGGGGTTGATTTTATTACATAAATTATAAATGGGTTTTTAGTTTAATTTGGCTTGGTTAATTTAATTCTATTTTAGATAATTAATTTATTGTGTTGGTTTTAGTTGTGAGCCGCTCCAAGTCCTTTTTGGAGAGGGGGCGGCATACAAGTCAAATAAATAAATAAATAAATAAATAAATAAATAAATAAATAAATAAATAAGCACCTTTGGGACACTCAGATAGTAGGTTTTACACCTATTTGTATTATTAGAACATGACTTTTTAAAGTAATAAAAGGTACTCATATTTTTCTGTCTGTTTTCATGACATTGGTATTGACTCTTAAAATTCTAAGTAGTTTGGAAGTTAAAAACTGAAAGGAGTGCCTCATCTCATTTCAGCTGTGGCTCTTATTTTGATTCCATTAATCAAAAAATACAAGAGGTTGGTTTTTTTTCCCTTTGGTGGCCTAACTTCAGAGTTTTCAAAGAAATATTTCACTATTGCTAGCATTTTAGGCCTTTCCGTGCTCAAAGTGTGTTTGTATTTGTTTTTATACTGATTTGTTGGTCCTTAAGCATTGAACTGCTCTGGTTTATACCACTAAATTTACTATTATGCTTAATCACTATTATTCTCCCTTTATCATTGAATTGGTGACTGGAATGTATATATACTTTAATTTGAATTAGTAATTGGAAATTTTATGTTTGGAATCCTTTTTAAAAAATCCAGACTGGACTAAATGGCTATATATGGTATTATACTTTCTAACTAGGGGGAAGGATATTTCATCTTTTGGTGAAAAAAATACCAAGGATAAATGGTAGATGTCTTTTTCTGAGGACTAATTATCAGAGGTTGATTTTTTTTTTAGTCATCCATGGAATGTCAGAAGTTCAGAACTGTTTAGTATATGATTCATTGTATGTGAAAGAATGCAAAGTCTGGGAAATAAAAATGAATCACAGAGTTCAAGAGAGAGAATTGGAGGGAGCTAGAGACTGAAAAACTTCCAGGTACATCTCTTGGAGTGTGCTAAGAGCAGTGCATTTATAATTATTACAACACATTTACTATAATTCTGTCCACTGCCAGGAGTTCGATCCTAACTGGCTCAAGGTTGACTCAGCCTTCCATCCTTCCAAGGTCAGTAAAATGAGGACCCAGATTGTTGGGGACAATATGCTGACACTGTAAACCGCTTAGAGAGGACTGTAAAGCAGGGGTCTCCAACCTTGGCAACTTTAAGACTTGTGGATTTCAACTCAGAATTCTGGGAGTTGAAGTCCACAAGTCTTAAAGTTGCCAAGATTGGAGACCCCTGCTGTAAAGCACTATGAAGCAGTGTGCAAGTCTAAGTGCTATTGCTATGAATGTTTATTATGTTTTCCTGAAGCTAACACACATTTATATTTAGGAATCAAACATTATAGAATGCAACCAACTTTAATCATTTTGACTTTCAAACAGAAGCCAAACCTAGGTAGCTCTGACCCCAAAACATTTCATCTCAGACATCTGGGAAAGGAATAGCAATCTATTCCTATTAATAGAGAGTCTCAGTGGTGCAGTGGTTAGAATGCAGTATTGCAGGCTACTTCTGCTAACTGCCGGCTGACTTCAGTTCGAGAGTTCGATTCTCACTGGCTCAAGGTTCTCTCAGCCTTCCATCCTTCCGAGGTGGGTAAAATGAGGACCCAGATTGTTGCGGTCCACATGCTGACTCTGTAAACCACTTAGAGAGGTCTGTAAAAGCACTGTGAAGCAGTATATAAGTCTAAGTGCTATTACTAAGTGCTATTAAATTGTTCTTGGAAGAATGCTTTCCAACTCACCAGTCTTCCTTTGGGTCCTCGAGCTCCTCTTGGTCCTTGTGAACCTGGAGGTCCCTAAATCAATTATTAGAATAATTATGGGCATTTAATAAAATGGTGACAATACCACACATTTGAAATTACACTATAATTGCATAGATTTTGTTGCAGTTTGCCTTGAGAATGTATGACGGCCTTGGGAAGAAGTGACTCACAACCTATGCCCAAAGTTATGACTGTTGCACCACCGTTGCTGTTACGTGATCACAAGTAGGGCAGTTGGCAACCAGCTCGATTTAAAGCGGTTGCAACATCTTGCAGTCAAGTGATTGTGATTTGCAACCTTCCCAGCTGGCTTCCAACAAACAAAGTCAACGGGAGACCCAAATCTACTTAATGACTATGTGATTCATTTAATGACCAGATGATTCCCTTAATAACTGCAGTAAAAATGGACATAACATCGAATCTGGTCATGTGATAACTCATTTAATGACTGCATTGCTTAGCAAGCAAAATTTGTAAGTCGATGACTACCTGTACATTGTCACAGTCATTTTTAAATTGTGTGATAAGAACTACCGGGCTTCTGGGACTTATTAAGGAACTAACAAGAAAATTGATAATGACAAACAAATTAGCTAATTTTTCCGTCATATGGAAAAAAAACTTCAGATCTTAATCTCAGTCCATAAAAATGATTGGAAGAGTCCCAACAAGATAGCCCATACTATGCAAGGCAATAAAGTACCCTAGTATTTGCCACTTAGCCAAATCATTGATAAAGAAATCCATATCTATCTTCACATAGCTGAATTGTAATGTAGAACTTCTCCCAAAGCCACAGATTCAGCGTTAAGTCCTTAGGGAGTAGGGCGGCATACAAGTCGAATAAATAAATAAATAAATAAATAAATAAATAAACAAACAAACAAACAAACAAATAGCAATAATTCTGCAGGGATTCCCTATCTCTCCACAATACTTCCATTCCCATAGTACTAATAAAAAGTTAAGCGATCATTAAAAGTGATCATTATTTCCTAAAAATATTAGGAAACTATTCACACTTCTACGAAGAATACCAGGAATGATACTTACAGATTGTCCCGGCCGTCCTCGTGTACCTGTAACCTATTTTAAAAAAAACAAGTGTTAATAGGACATAGTAATGACTGTGGCAAGCATATCATCTTTTTCTCATTACTAATTTCTATTAAGGAAAGAAAAGGGAAAGAGAAATGTAAAACTTCTGATATGAACAATTGCTAGACTTTATTTATTTGTCTATTTATTTAGTGTCTATTGTTCTGTTTCATAAGCTCTTTACTCAAACATATGCAGATAATGAAGATAAACACAGTTGCACATCACTGTCACTTTCATGCCTTCAAAATGCTTTCAAGATAGGCTTCCTCTTCAGTGTTCCTGCTGTTTATGTGCTTGCTGGGTTTTCTTTCTTTCATTTTTAAAGTCCTACACCTACACCAATTTCCTAGTATACTGCTGTAGATGTGCTATACTTCAACTCCTATAATCCTAGAACTCCCAATGGCCAAATCACTTGGGATTCTGGGAACTGGGAAGAATTCTTTAACACTTCTGGAAAGCACCAGAACGGAAGAGGTTGGCACCAAATAAAAAGCCAAGATCAGTTTTTTAAAAATCACTTGTTTCTTTCCTTTGGTCATTACTCACTTGATTAGCAAGAAGAGGTGAATAAGCAATTGTAATAAAAATAAGGAAGGTCAAATGTTATGGATTAGCAATCCCCTCTCACTCCACATAAAGCCATGGGCTCTGACAAATTCTCAGTCTGTTGGTCTTGACACTTCTCAATCCATCCTGGGATTCATTCTATCTCTGATCTTTAGTGTACTATTGGTATCCTGAATTATTTCAAGAACATCTTTTTGTAGATTACTTTTAAAAAATAAAATAAAAGCATTTTAAGGACTAAAATATAAGCACAGAATGTGCTGAAAAGATATCTGAGCATGTGTCAGCTGGGATATAGTTATGAAACAAATAAGAACTGTAGCTGCTTCTTATATTTGCAGCGACAGGCAACCAATTCTGGTTTGTTCCTCTGTAGAATATGAAGGCTCTAGTCTATACAAATGAGAGAATTTTTTTTTAAAAAAAATATCAATGTGGAGTTCTTTATTTCAAATCCCTACCTTCTTTATTTTTCCCCCTTTCCCATCTATCTGGTACTACAGAATATGAAATTTACAACATCTCATACCAATCCTTCTATCCCCTAAAGGGGGCACGAATGGTAAGAATGAGGGCAAACCCTCCTTATTCAGTATCAGTATTTAAATAATGCAGAAATAATTACATACGGTAAATATGTAATTGATTTGAAAGAAAAGAATAGGGAGGGTAGGAGAGGAGAGGGAAGGAGGGAGGGAGGGGAGGGAGGGGAGAAAAGGGAAGAGAAGAGAAGGATGGTGGTTAAGGTACTGGCCTAGAAATTGGTAGACTGTGAGTTCTAGTCTTGGCTTAAGCATGAAAACAGCTAGATGACTTTCTCTCAGCCCAATCCAACTCATGGGGTTATTGGTGTGGGGAAAACAAGAGGAGAAAAGACCGATAGATATGTTCACTGTCTTTGAGTTATTTATTTAAAAAAATGAAGGTGGGATAAAAATTAAATAAATAAATATTGTATGAATATTTTGAATCAATAATTAAAAGAGAAATAGCATTTACCTCCTTGCTTCATAAATGACACAAATAATTTAGCAATTGTACCAAATATCTAAAGAGGAGGTTGGGGAAGGAACACCAGCACTTGTAAAGCTAAAATTCTGGGTACGACTATATTGTAGGCGTACATCATCATAATCCACTGTAGGATATACTATAATCTTTGTTTTGCTCTATTCTGTCTTTTTGCAGTAAAATGCTTACCAGAAACAAATTGTGGAGAGGCCCCATTGCATTTCCATTGAATTAAAACATCAAAACCCAAACAAACTAGTGGCTCTCAATTGGACCCTGTCTCAAGAGCCTGCATTATGCACAAATGCAATAAAAATGATTGTATTGGAGGCTCAACCAGGGGTAGGATTTTACCGGTCCGGACCGGTTCTGTAGAACCGGTTGTTACATTTCTGAGCTGTTCGGGGAACCAGCAAATCATGCCCCTGTCTGGCCCTGCCCCTCCCCTCCCTGCCCAGTCAGTCCTTATCGTGCATGCACAACATCGCACGCATGCCCAACATTACTGACTGCATTCTCCCCCACCCAGTCACTCAAAGTATTTTTCTTTTTTTCCTCCCGACAATCAGCTGTTCCAACTATCAGCTGTGCTGGGATCCCCCTCGCTGTCTTACTGCTTCGCCCAGGAGGCTTCCCTGAGGACCAGGAGGCAAAAAGGGGCACATGGGGGTGCTGCGTCCCCCCTGCGCTCCATTTTTTCCCTTCCTGGACCTTAGGGAAGCTTCCTGGGAGCAAAAACAACCCCAAGAGGCTTCCCTGAGGCCCAGGAGGCAAAAAAATGGAGCGCAGGGGGGGTGCTGCAAAAAAAAGCCATGCCCACCCAGTCACATGGCCACACCCACCTAGCCACACCCACAGAACCAGTAGTAAAAATATTTGCATCCCATCCCTGGGCTCAACCTTATTTGGGAATGGATAAATCATACAAAACTTGTATCCAACAGGAGACAGCAAACAGCAGGAAGTCTGAGATATTTGTCTTTCCTATTTCCTCTGTAGCAGACAATTAGATAAAGGGGGGGGAGAAAACAGCTATAGCCTCACAACACCAAAATATGTATCTGTGATGCTATCAGATGTGAACAAGTGCATAGAGTTCTTATCACTGCATCAAAGTTATGGCTAATAGAAGAAAAAAGGGGAAGAGTAAGAGATCAAGCAATTGCTCTCTGTCTGTCTTATTTGGAGATATTTCTTGGTTTGGATAGAAAAGACAGCTCCACAATTGCCACACACTATTGTGCCAAACACTAGTAAGTAATTAGGTCCAGTTATTAAAATCTTGCTTTGATGGTTCTATCCCTTTTAGAGAAAAATTCCCATAGAAGAGAAAGAGACATACCGGTGCCAGGTTTTTAATGTTTAAATATTTATTATGTTGTTTTATTATTAATGTTTTAATTGTTGATTGGGAACCTCCCAGAGTTTGATATAAGGTGGATGGCTATATAAACATTTTAAATAAATGAATACAGGTAGTCCTCAACTTACAACAGTTCATTTAGTGACCGTTCAAACTTATAAAGGCACTGAAAAAGTGACTTACAACCATTTTTCACACTTACAACAGTCGCAGCATCCCCATGGTCACGTCATCCAAATACAGACACTTGGCAATTGACTCATATTTGACAGTTGCAGTGTCCCAGGATCATGTAATTTTGTGACCTTCTGAGAAGCAAAGTCAATGGGGAAGCCAGATTCATTTAACAACTGTGTTACTAACTTAACAACTGCAGTGATTCACTTAACAACCCTGGCAAGAAATGTTGTAAGTTGGGGCAAAACTCACTTAACAACTGTCTCACTTAGCAACAGAAAATTTGGGCTCAATTGTGGTCATAAGTCGAGGATTACTTGCAGAGGGGGGATACAAGAGAAATTATGTTATGGGCTACAGTTTGCATGGCATATAACCATCCCTGGAATCTGTTCCTCACAAGTTGGCAAAAAAAATTCTATTCTACTGCATTCTAATATCTATAGGGAGTACAGATATTTTTTTCCTAAAGATCCCAGAACTATACAGTAAAAAATACCCTAAGTGCTTCCAAAGTATAGTTTTTTTTTAAGATTACATTCTATAAAATACTTGTCATAAAGTGTAATATAATACACACACGCACACACACACTCACTAACTTACCACTGGTACTACTCCAGGTTCTCCTTTTTGACCCTATAAGGTAAAAAGACAATATTTATCTGAGGAAAATAGTATTTTAAAAAAACATTGAGAAATAGTTTTCCCACTTTTTCACATTTCACAATGAAGCATAAATTGACATGACTGTGGAAAGTCTTCCCTGATTGCTAGAAAATCTTTCAGCATTAAAGGCACATGCTAGGCCCTCTTAGCCGTGAGATGTAATTTCCTAATTTAAGATCCAAGATTTCAGGGCAGTCAGAGCTGGCTTGCGAAATGAGATAGATGTATTCCGGTGTTCTGCTTTCTGTCTCCCCCTGCCTTAAAACAGAATCCAACAATCCGCTTAGAGAGGAAAGTACACACCTAAGAAAATGTCTTTTCCCCCTCTGTTGTTCACAAGAATATCTACTGATATAGTTAGTACTGCTGTGACTAAGGGCCTAAGTACCTGAATAAGTTTTCATCAATAGCCTTTTTCCAGACGCTGATTGATGACTGGGTAGAAAAGGCCTTCTCAGATATTGTTTCATCTTAGCTGAAAAGCCATTGGAAACCTGCCACTTTACTCATATCGCCATGTTTAGTCACCTGGTACTTGCTTTTATATCATTCAAGCACCAGACTTTTTCTTAGGCAATTTAAAAATCAGTTTTCCTTCCTTCCTTCCTTCCTTCCTTCCTTCCTTCCTTCCTTCCTTCCTTCCTTCCTTCCTTCCTTCCTTCCTTCCTTCCTTGTATAATAACTATTTTTCTGTTTTTTGTATTTACTTACTTACTTACTTACTTACTTACTTACTGGTATTTCTTCAATAAGTAAATAAGTTGAATTGGCTTTTCATTCTCTGGGTAGCAGAAAGATATATCAAGTTTCTTCTCACTCAGATCAGCTGAGTGATATGCTAAAGAATCATATATGCATTCTTTATTCCATATCCCTCAAGCTGCAATTATGCTCCACAGAAATTCACATCTGTCATTTCATTCATTTTTCCTTACATTCTTCCCATGTCTAAGCATATCTTGTTATTTATTTCAAGTCAGAGAGTCTGGAAACTTTAGAAACAATGGTTAACAACTTTGTCTTTCTAATGTTAATAAGTTTATGAGAGGATGACTCTTTCTGGAACCTTGAAGTTCTTGAAATATCACCTCCAATCACTTCCAATTTGAATGAGTGATTGTGTGTGTGTGTGTGTGTGTAGAGAGATAGATAGATAGATAGATAGATAGATAGATAGATAGATAGATAGATGGAGAGAGAGAGGGAGAGAGATCTAAATAACAATAATTAAGCTTACCTTTAGTCCTCTACCTAGAAAAAGGGAAGCAAAATGAAATAATTAATTAACACAGTTAATTTCCAAGCATTGGTGATCATGTCTGTAGAGCCATATCTTATGAGCTAAGCATATTTAACTTTTGAAAGCTAGTGTCTATACATTGACAAGACCATCCTACCTATCCTCTCCCATCCTCTCCCAATAGATGGGATCCCATCTATTGTGTTTTGGATTGGCTAGTGTGATGGTTCACCACAGATGACTATTTGAGCCAATAGTTATGTTGCCATGACCTGTTCTGGAAAGGGAAGACACATCAACAGTTTGTTGAGGGCACTGCAGCAAATCCACCTCATCCAGGAATAATATATTAAATAATTATCTCAATTTTCCCCCTTTTAACCTATCTTACCAAGTTTAAGCCATTTTGGAAGTCCCTGGCGAAAGAACAAATACAATGTGTTTGTGTTATTAAATTTGGTGTGTGTGTGTGTATGTGTGTGTAACAAACAAAGAACAAAGGATTTTAATTTTTAAAAAGGCAACAATAGATCTATTTCAGAAGCATAAGAACAGACACATGAACAAATAGAGAGAGGGGGACAGTGAATGAGAGAAAAGATGTAACTAGAGAACTAACCACTGAAAAAAAACAATACATTCTGGTGTGGCTACTCTGTCCTGTCACTGCCAACTTCACCTTACTAATTCTCTGGGCAGAGGGACTTTGGGCAAACTCCAAATCATATGCTGATCCAGTCCTTATTGCTTCTCCAAAGACTCTCAACTGAGACTCCTGAGGAGGAAAGAAAAATCCTTGCTCTCCTGACTCCCATCTTTATCCTAAAACCTTGTAATAGGACAGTGGCTAAAGTTACAGAATTCTTACAGTAGCCAGATGGCCAGTGGGCCACTCATATTAGAGTTACCAGTTAGCTTCTAGGCCTCCAGATCTATTATGCCGTCATTGGGTATATACAGATTGTTTCAGTGTTAATTGCTGTTGGAGTGCAAATACACAAAAATGGAATATAAAACATTTTGCTCATTTTATGTTCCTAAGATCAGCTTTTTACCAGTATTAGTTAATCTCTAGAAGAGAGATGCTAACTCCTTCTCGCTATGTATGACTGGTTGACTGCAAGGTACTGACATGAATGGAAAAAACAAATATTAAGAGCTTTGGTGGCACAGTGGTTAGAATGCAGTATTGCAGGCTACTTCTGCTGACTGCCAGCTGCCAGCAATTTGGCAGTTCAAATGTCACCAGGCTTAAGATTGACTCAGCCTTCCATCCTTCCAGAGTCAATAAAATGAGGATGCAGATTGTTGGGGACAATAGGCTGACTCTGTAAGTGGCTTAGAGAGGGCTGTAAAGCACAGTGAAATGTATATAAGTCTAAATGCTATTGCTATTCTTAGGTGGCAGTAGTTTTGGGAAGAGATTTGGCATCAAAGTCATAACAATGAATGAAAAAAAGACAGGCAGGAAAAAAACCCTGTAAAAAGTTGAGCTTCACTCCATCAATATCTAGAAAAGCATTTGTTGCCTATCCCTACCAAGCAACGTAACTGGGAATAAATTTAACTAACTGGGTGTTATTTCAGATGGCACTTTAACTAACTGGCTGTTATTTCAGATGGCACTTGGTTCAGATTTTAATGCAAATTAACTAAATCCATACTTTACACACTGAAACTTACTTAAATACAGGTATTTATGTGATTTTTTAAAAAAATGTTGAAAATGCAAGTTTTAAAAAATGCATGCAGAAATGCATATCAGGGAAAAGTCTACTGAAATCTGCACACTTGGGAAAAATCATACCAAACAGCAATGTATTAAGCAAAAACACAGACAGAAAAATCAATACTGTAACACATGCATCAAAAGCACATACATTTTAATGCAGGCTCATTAAAAATGCATTAATGTACTTGTGCTGAAGTGGAATAAAAAAATGTAAGGTTGGAAAAAACATAAACTGAGCGTACTGTATCTATTTACAATGCACTGGGCTTTTAAGATTACATTTAACCCCAATATTTTGTATTTATGCTTTTTAATTCACATAATAGAAAATCTTTTAGGTAACATGAACCATTAAATAAAATCTCCTGTTTTTCTTTGAACACTTACCTTTTCTTTTAAGGAGAATGCTAAAATTAAACCTACATACACAGGCAGGCAGTCAGACAAGCAAGCAGACAGACAGGCATATGTATGGAAGAACACATGTATCCTCTCAGACATTTTTGAGATTCCAGTTCACAGGATTGTAAGAGCTATAGTTTCACCACATCTGTAGGACATCAGGTTAGGGACAGCTGACATGAATTAATAGATTTAAGAGCTCTTATGCAGCCTGCAGCTTCCAAACATATTTCTCCCTATTTGTATTACTGAATAAATATTCAGTCTTTGACCTTAAAAACACCTAAACACTCTCCAGACACCTTATCTGTTTATTAAAGCAACTGTATCTGATTTTACTGCTTAACTGGCATAGAGCAACCAGCACAGCACCCTTTATTCATAATCAGTATCATCATTGACAAATCATTTTCAGAAAGCATAATGCACTGGGGTATACACAAATGTATTCCACTGTATCTAGACATAAGCCCTTCTGGCCTTGATGGAATTTACTTCAAAGCAAAGATGGATACGAAAGGACTGTGGATTTGCATGTGCTCCTGCTAGCTTCCAGTTTGAAAGAATGTCACAAAGTTCCTCCAACTATAGGTTCCCTTTTTTCCAATTAGGGTCATTTCAGTTTCTGTTCCTCTAGGCAGACAAATAATGAATCACTCCTGCTGTCATTTAAAGAGATTTTTTTTTGTTTTTCAGGGAACTATATGGTATGAATTTTGGAAGAAAATAGTGTGTAATAATACTACATTTCCTTCTTAATCATGGAAACATTTAAATAGGTTAATATTTTTTAAAAAAAATACTAAAGCTTCTACACCATTAAATTCCCATTGGTTCTGAACAACTGACAAAATGCCAGAACATAGGGTTAAAAACATGCCATGTATAAACTACCACCATCCATCTATGCACAGTGACATTGTCAACTGTGACGGTAGGCTAAACATATGCCTAAATGTGTCCTGAAGAGCTGAGTCTTTATGGCCCTCTGGATGCCAGTATGGAGGAGGAAGACTGCATAGTGAAGTAAAAGCCATTCCCTAAAAGGCCATCTCAGAGAAAGCTTGTCCCAGAATCTCTGTAAACAGCAGTTTCTCAAAGAAGGAAATTAGATCATTGTAGTTGTCCAGTTCAGCTTGATCTGTCTGTCTGCCTATCAGAATTTTTAATGCCACCTTTATGTCTTTATAAGTAACTCAAGGCAGCAAATATACCCAATCTTCCTCCTTATTCCCTCACAACCCTGTGAGATAGATTGGGCTGAGATAGAGTGACTAGGCCCAAAGTCATTCAGGTGAGTTTTTATTCTTAAGGCAGGACTAGAACTCACAGTCTCCTGGATTCTAGGCCAGCACCTTCACCACTGCACCGGCCTGGTTCTTAGTTATTACCTCTCTATTATCCTACTGACAGAACTGCAGATAGCAGATAGCAGGTACAAGTGGGTTGCTCAGTTCCTTCCTTTTCATCTCTTAAACTATTGATTACCAATAGATCATCTAGGGTGGCTTCTTCACCAGAATCTTTTAGAATCTTTTGTGATTCTCCATGGGTAGCTGGATACTGCACGAAACTTGTCTCTTATAGGCTGCACTACAATGTCACAGTAAGCCCAAACTGTAATGAATCTTTGATTATTACATGATGGTGTGCTTTCCTTGATCAATCCTGCTTCACTTTTTCATCCAGCAAACTTAGCTAACAAGTCGTTGCTGCTCCATCTCTTGTTTATTTACTCTAATATCTGAGCCAGAAACTCTGGCTTGTCTCCTGGCAGGTTCCATGCTACAGCCGATTTGAGCTGCCAAAGCAACACGTTTGTATAATAAGCTGGTTATTGTCTGGCAGTGCTTCCCTATGATCCAAATCATTCTACAGAGCAGAGTTTAACAGGAATTAAGTTCCACACAATAAATGTATTCCTAATTTCAATTAAAAGTTTCATCCCTGCACTTCTGGACTACATTTTTGTTTTGCATTAATGATAAATGTGGGATCTGTGACTGAATGATCTCTTAATTGTTTTTGTCTGGTTTCTTAATCATCAGGTTCTATTTTATTATTTGAGGGGAATGTCTATTTTTGTGGCAAGATAATGCTGCTTTTGCTATAAAAGAAAATCAGAGGAAACACAGTAATGTCATAATTTGGCAATTGTATCTGAATGGTTTTCAAAAGGGACAACGAAATGGACTATTACTATTCCAAGAGGGGTGGGGGAAGAACTAGCCTGACACTAACTGAAAACAGCTCCAATTATCCAAATAAGATATTATATGCCCAAGTAGCAATTTGATGTGATAACAACTGGCACCAAAATATGACTTACACAACATTAAGGTCATAGTCTAGAACAGGTGTGCCTAACCTGCTTGTGGCCCTGGACAGCTAGTAATGAAGCCCCACAAGTTTTATAAAACATTGAAGAAAGTTTTGTTATTTATAAAAATTAATAACTCCCTTTCTACAATACTATAATCCCTTAATTCAGAATAGAGTCAGGGCAACTGGATAGAGTTGAGGCATTTACTGGCCAGATGCCCTTCCTGACACCATGCGGAGTTCATAGCAGATTTTTTTTCTTTATGCTCTAGGAGAGAAATATCTGCCAGTACCTAGGATTGAGCTCTCAATTTTCTGAGTGGGAGGTGAGACTCTTTACCAGTAGGTACCATGCTTCTCTTTTATTTAGATACATTAATTATATTATATACTTTATATGTGGCCCAAGACAATTCCACTTCACTAATTGTGGTCCAGGCAAGTCCAAAGGTTGGACACCTGTGTTCTAGAACCAAATTGTCATTTTGAACTGTTCTTAAGTCTCAGGTGGCAGCATTCAGGTCTAACGCTACTTACAATGTTAAGATTAACTGGAGACATGAATCCAAAGAGGCAAAATATTAAGTAGAAGCTGTACTATTTCAGAATTATATCAGGAAAAGGTTTATTTAGACATCCTGGCAATTTTACATTTACAACTTGAAAGGTAATGCATGTTGCAGACCTTCCCAGTTCTTTAGCACTGTATCTATCTACAAAGTTCTGCTTCCAACTAATTTCAAATAAGATCAGCATGAATTAGTCATGCATTATTTCATTGGATATTTTGCTTAGGAATGTCTCAGCAGACCCATTCATTGATCTATGTGCATGGTAGAAGAATATGAATTCATAGATTTAAAAGTCTGACTCACAATATAGCTTATATTTTTAAAGCACAATATTTTTAAAGTTGGTATTACAGGGATATATCAAACTTGGACTGAAGAATTAGAATATCTGATAATGCCCCATCAATGGCAGAAAGCTTTTAAAAATATTAACACCCACCCAATGTTAAATTTGATACAAAAATTGATTCATCAAAACTATATTTTAAGTTGACTGGACTTCCCCAATCCATCCCCGCTCCCTCAAAAAATTACTGTATTCAAAAGGAGGAGTATTAGATTTTCCCTACTACATTTTTCCTGGGAATGTAAAAGTTCATTGGCCCATTTAATTTGATCTTCTGAACTACTGGTAATCATCTGGAATAACATTTCCACATTTGTAAGTAGATTCATGGGGAAATCTTTAAATGTTAAAGATGTTAATGTGATATAGAATCATATTCCAAAACTCTGGAATCTTACCATCTATGAAGAATTCTGGTTAATCTGGGCATGGTGGATGGAAAAAAATATACTGAGAAAGTAGAAAAGTGATATTATTCAAGACAATAAAAATTGGCTTTGAGAAATGTGTAACTTGTCCATCTTAGAAAACTAATAAACGAATGAAGTAATACATTCCTCTTTGGTATAGATTTTGTTATATAATTTTATAATTTTAGTAATGTGTAAAAGTATTTTTGTAAACTAGTGACATTTGTATGTTTTACATATTAAATGTTTAGCATTAAAATTTGTTAAGTTCTGTTAGGGTCTTTAAATGTTATCAGGGTCTTTTCGCCTATATTTTGGTTTCAATTCGTTTAATTTTTTTTCCTTACTGTTTTTTTGTACTGCATGGTTCCTTTTTATTCTGATATTTTGTTTAGTTCATGCAATCTTAAAAAAAGTTATTTTAAAGAAAAAAGAAAAGAAATTAGTCCTTCTATACATCTATTTTAAAAAGCATTCTATTGAATGTATTGATCCATTCTGTGTTCCTGAAATTGTCAACATATCTTCAAGGACTTGGGAATGGGGATGAAACAGGCACAGCATGAGGGACTGTTACTGAACTATTTATTGCTTTCTCTACAATCGCTGCCACCATTTTCATACATAACATGTATTAACAGAATAGCAGAGCTGGAAGGAATCTTTGAGGTCTTCCAGTCCAAGCTCTTGCTCAGACAGGAAACACTATACCATTCAGACAAATGGCTCTCCAGTCTCTTAAAATTTCCCCACAAGTTGTGGGGCGGACCCACAACTTCTGAAGCCAATCCGTTTCACTGATTAATTATTCTCACTGTCAGGAAATATCTCCTCAGTTCTAGGTTGCTTCTCTCCTTGATTAACTTCCATCCATTGTTTTTTATCCTGCCTATATTGTCCCATAGATATGCTTGGAGAATTCAGTCTACTTCTATATGCATATCCATTCCTCTCAAACTTTGGTATCAGTGAAAAACATAGTCATTGCTGGGTTTTTTAAATATCTTGCAAGTTCTGGAACAGTTTTCAGTTGAAAAATGTACTAAAATTATTGAATATTGGAAAGTTTCATTCAGTCTATACTTTGAACCAAACTAATCTGATTTTGGTATCCCTGTCTTCTAAGCTGTGCTCTTCTCGCAATCAAGTCTTTGGCTTTAAAAGAATTGTTTGTGCGTTTGGAGGAGGTATAGATGAAATGCTCATCAGGGGGAGAAAATGTGGTGGTGGGGAATGTATGTTTTAGGAGAAAAGGTATACAAATTAAACTTGCATGTGTTAAAAATAATCAAACCAAAATGAATTAACAACTGTATACATGTAACACGCACTAGAAAGATAAAACCATCCATTTTAAACAAGTGGGGGGGGGGGAGAAAATGCTTTAAATAAATAAAAAATAGAATGAGTAAGATCACTTTCTAAATTAATTCATTTACAATGAACCTTTCATAATTAATGTTTAGTACATTCTGCTATATAACCTTTTGGTTTTTTAGCTTCTTGATTTTTTTCTTTCATTATCACTGATCACAGTATGTTGTAGTGCACACATGATCTTCTCGTATCATGCTTTACTTAGACATTACTATCAAGCGGTCACTGAATGTATGGATTTAAACAACAAACAAACTGATCTCTTGAAAGTTATTTTGTTTAAAAAAAAAACTTTACCGATAGAACCTTCAAATCCAGTCTGGCCTGTGTTTGGGCATGTAGGGCAACACTCTCCAGGGGGGACACGTGGGTTTTCACATTCTAGTACTTCGAGACACTGAATAGCATCACACAGAATGGCTCCATTGTCACACACACAAATCTCACAATCCGAAGGTTTCCAGATGTCCCTATTCAGATACACCTGGTTATTCTGAGTGCAGGCAATTTCTTCTTCTTCTAAGTCTGGAAGAGAGAAAGGACAGAGAACAACATTAGTAGCATCTGATTTCTGCTGTGAAGAAGAAAAAAATGCTTCCAACACAAGAACAGGAAAATATTCCTGACTCAGAAGGCTTATTGAAGGTGTCATGAGCTTAGCTATCCAAAGCATTTCACTGGGCAGAATTGCAGTATAGAACCAGGAGAGTTGCATACCAATGTGATTATGATGCTATTGCCGGCATAGACAGCAGGACCAATCAGCCTGGGAGCCTTGAGAGCTACCCATTTATCTTTTTCATATACTAAAAAAAGAATAGTAAAAATGAGATGTGCTAAGGAAGCCTTCCTAAAACAACATGCATCAGACTCTGGTTATATATACAGAATTGCATTAACATTTGTGCAAAAAACATTTTCTAGCATAGTGAAATCTTTTGAGAATCCAGATATTGAGAAGATCCCACTAAACTGAATAAAAAAGACAGAAGGGCTGTCGTTTATATTCTTGACTTTCAGAAGTAGAGAATGGAGAACACAGGAACCTTAGCTCAACTTCCAGCAAGAATCAGCTTTGTATGTTTAAATATATTGGTGACAGTCAAGCAAATAGAGCAGTGCAATGAACATTATCCATGCCCCATGGCACCATAATTCAACAGCATTGGAACAGAGGCTGAATTCTTGTGCTAGAGCTCAGGGACAGGTTCAAACTCATATTGTTGATTGATTCAGTTTGGCTTAATTTATTAGAACATTAGAATGCAAGAATGGCCCTGCTCATTCTGGCCAAAGCCTATCATAGTCCCGCATTTTATTTCTCACATTGGCCAAACTCTTGAGATGCTCACAAGCAGGAAGGAGAGCCAGAACCCTCTTTCACCCTTGCAGCTGATACTGTATTAAAAGAGACACTGGCCCAAATTTAAAGTAACTGATTTACAAGAACAATAGCTTTTGATAGCCTTGCCCTCCATGAATTTATCTCAATTTCTTTTGAAGTCAACTAAGTTTACTACCATAGCCATGAATTGTGGTAATGGATTTTACCAGTTAATTGGCCATAAACCAACCCAGTGAAATTTGCAAATCATAGCTGGACTTGCAGTATGAATCTAGGCAATGAGTCATTTATTCAACAAATTATGTTGCACAATTAGTAAAACCTCTGAATCCAGCATTAGACTACCTTTGTACTCCTTTGAAAGCACTGCCCATGCCTGAAACTAACAACATCTTATTACACTTATTTAATTTGCCCATGCATGCAATTATAGGGTTTAAAAAAAATATCAGAACAACTAGAAGATGATGATGAACAGGAGAAAAAGTAAAAAGGAGCATCAGAAGAATAAACATCAAGGTTTTCAGAGTTCTCATAGCATCTTAAAACAGTATCAGATTTGAAAGTTACCTAACCCCGTAGCTCCCTTTACTTTCTGAATAAAAGTTGCATAACCTGTAATCCTTTTGATTTACCCACTCAATAAGTATGTAGCCCAAAGACACCCAGAGAGCTTTCACAGCTAAAGGAGGATTTCTCTCCCCAGTCCTAACCCTGCTCATTAATAATTCACATCCCAAAATGGCTTGGTTAGCCTCATATCTGAGTGTACTGAGATGAAATTGCTGTGGGCAGTTTAACCAGTTTTCTGGTTTTAATATGTTTGGTTTTAATATTTATGCCCACTTCAATCTTTTTCTATTGCAGATAAAAGTTGTTCTATTTTGGGGTTGTGAGTTGCTTGGATTGTGGGATGGGCAGCTGTCAAAATATTTCAAATAAAATAAATAAAATGTCTGTGACAACAAGCAATAAGTAATAAGCATTTTTTTTAATTAGATTTTTTTAATCCAGCCTTTATTATTTTTATAAATAACTGAAAGTGACAAACATACTCTTTTCCCACAACAATGACCCTATGGGGTCATTTGAGCTGCAAATGATTGACTCAAGGTCACTCAGCTGGTTTTCATGCCTAAGGCAGAACTAGAACTCAGGTCTCCTGATTTCACACCTGGTATCTTAATCACTACACCAAACTGGCTCTATTCTAGAAGGAAATGCAAGATTTCCAATGTATCCAAACAATAAATGAACAGCCAATTCTCTCATATAAGGTCTACTAATCTCTAATGATTAGTTGATTTCTGTATTCCAAATATAAATCCAATGAAGTATATGAGGGAAACCAGCAGAAAATCTTCATTTCTGAAAAAATAATAAAATGAAAAATAGTGGCAGCAAAGAAGAAAAAAATAGCAAAACTGGTCTCCATCATTCAAAAATGTATTAAAATAGTATATATAAAGGCAAAAACAACACATGCATTCAATAAATGAAGAAGGCTGAATACCAATTAGCGTGACCTTATTGTTTTTCTTCAAGGTGGCTGATACAAGTTCAACTAGAAAATTACTCCTGCTTCCTTTGTTTGCTGATTTCCTAGCATAGAGATCCTTTCATTATTTAGAGGCAGGGAAAGTACTAATAAACAACCACAAGGGGGCAGAAGAAGCCAGCTAAAACTAAACAAAACTATGTTTGCACCAAAAGCAAAAAACAGGCCAGAAGCTAACTTGTTTGACTTACTTGGAATCATCTTGGACTATGACTTTCAGCCAAGGGAAGTTTTCTTTGCAAATGTAATAACCACATTGCAGAGATGCTGAGGAAGATAAGTAGCCTCAGAGGTGGTGTTCAGCAGTTCTGACCAGTTCTGGAGAACCGGTAGTGGAAATTTTGAGTAGTTCAGAGAATCGGCAAATACCACCTCTGACTGGAGATTTTACAGTATCCTTCCCCTACCACGCCCACCAAGCCACGCCCACAGAAATTTGAATCCCACCACTGAGTAGCCTGCCTGAACTTTTTAATGAGAGATAAAAACAGAATTGTATGTTTGCAAAGCAGTGAATGAAACTGACATTTGGAAGTTCATATTCAGTTTCTTAGAAGAACCCATTGGCTTTTTATTAATACTAATACAGCCTGGCAAAGCAGATAATTGAGGGATGGAAGAGAATTAGTGTAAAAAAATGGTATATAGCCCATGTTATCAAACTGCCTCTCTTCAAAATGAAGCTAATTGTACTGCATAAGCTTTCAGCCTGAAGACACTGAAGTACCAAATACATCAAGAGTCAAAAGAACAGACTCAGCTGGCAACATAAAGTCCCTTTCCCACTGCCCCAGCAGGCCTTCCCAAACCTACTCTTTAGGACTGAATGTCCTACAGAACAGGACTGGGAATCTAACGAGAGTGCAGGGCTGAAGAATATCCATTTATATCACTTTGCTGCAGTACATTTGAGTCCAGTCTAGGGAGGAGTTAGCACTTGTTAAGATTATTAAAGAAACAAAATGCCTGTGAAATGTAAAATTTGGTCCTGCATTTGGGCCTCAAGCATCTAGTAGATTTGTGTACAATTTTAAAATGTAGAATTGCAGAGATCTATTTTGTTTTATTAGAAGCTGAAATCCATCAGGTTTTTTTATTTATTATTACATTTGTTTGCTGCCCGTCCCACATTGATATGACTCTGGGGTAGCTTACAGTGTTAAACCAATCAGCGCCAGAAGCAAACCATGGGTCAGTCAGGCAAATATCTACTACCAGTTTTTGACCACATATTTGTGACTTGCATCAGAATGGAATCCCTTTCACTGAAAAGGGACTTTTACTTCTCTGAAAAGTTCTTTTAGACATTCCCTTAGCCTCCAATATGTTCATTTTAGTGTCACCACTGTTGTCACACAGCTGACAATTAGAAATCCTTGTCATGTTTCTGGAAATGACTGTTTCCAGAGGCCTCCTAACTTAGTACAACAGCTATAATACTGCCAATAGTTGGAGTCCTGACTTACGAAGACTCCCTATGAGGTAAAATCTTATTCCAAAAGTCGTCTGCCATCTATCAAGCATACTAATATCCTTCAAACTTCTAAGAAACACAGCAGCTTTGTATAAGCCTACAATTTTGGGAACAAGCAGTGCCTAATTTAAACAGCCAAACAAGATGTGCTTCTAGATACTTTCATAAGAAACCATAGCATTTTTCCTATATTTAGTGTCAGACCCACTAAGTAGACCATATCAGGAAAGCAACTCCACAGGAAGGTTAAAACTACTTTTGTTGATATTGGCTTTAACAGTACATTCATGCAAGTCTAGTTTTGCTGCATCCTTTATACTTCACTGAATTCAGGAAGTGCCTGCCTGAGTGGAATGTTATCTTCTTGCTTCGGACTCTAAAATGTTGCAGACCCTTTTATTGGTTAATGGTTAGTGCATATTCTTGACCAGGTCATCTTCTTTATATTCTATCTTTAGTTTCACATCTCTCTTGCTTTAAGAGTGGAGGCTAGACACGTGGAAAATTCTGGGATTATACACTGAAAGGATGAAATCCCAAAATGCTACTTTTCTTGCATCAAACTATCTCAGTGAAATTGATTTTGGAAAGCTAGTTTAAGGCTAAGGATTGGGATGACCTTTCATGTCACAAAGCTGTTCACATGACCCCAGGATGCTGTAACCATCAGAAATATGAATCAGTAGCCAAGCATCCAAATTTTGATCACACGGCCACAGGGATGTTGCAACGGTCATAAGTATGAAAAATGGCGATAAGTCACTTTTTTCAGAGCCATTGTAACTTTGAACAGTCATGAAATGAACTGTAGTAAGTCAAGGACTGCCTGTATCCAACCATATCCCAATATGTATAACTGCCAACACATCTGTTTCAGATATAGGTAAAATCTTTATTCAATGTGCCCATTTATTTATGTGTGCAATCGTCTTCATTCCCAAGCATACATCTTGTCTTCTAAGCCCTATAATAGGTAGATCCAACAGGACAAAGCACCAGTAAAGGAGATTAAAGCAGCTTGCCAATGTGGGAACAGTGTTTTGCTATATAACTTCTTTATCTTATAATCATTTACTTCTCTCAAAGATTAATACATTCTAATGTTACAATAAAATTATGAAATAAACTGCTTTCTTTTTCAGATGTCTGGAAGGGAGGGAGGGTGGAGATTTGTGGGTGAGTAAATAAATAGAAAAAAAAGAAAAATAGTGATTATACAAGGAAGGGAGGGAGGGAGGGAAGGAGAGGAAGGAAGGAAGGAAGGGAGGGAGGGAAGGAGGGAGGGAGGAAGATTAATTGGTTTTAGGCATAATGCAGTAAAATTGTGAAAATAAAATTCTCTATTCAAAAGGCCTGTTCTGGAAAAGGTTTAAAAGTAAAATGTTTTCTTGAGAAATATTGACATTGATTTTCTGTAGACATTGATCCAAACTCTGGATTTCACCTTGTCTGTTGGGCACTCCCACATCTGTTCTTTTGTTTTAGTCCCAGAATGAGCTGTGACATCCCCAATCAAGGATTAGAGGTAAGGGTGAGGTAGGCCCCGTTTTCAAGTCGCAAAGCAGTTATTCTGACATGGCTCCTATATTGGTGCCATCAGCACAAAGTACTGACCTAAGGAGATGATTGCACCGCTTTTGCTGTTCCTGGAAAATTTTGCAGGTAACTGGCTGACTGCATAGCAAAATTATTCATCTATTGCAATACTGGGTCTGTAGGAAATTTAAAAGAATGGCCAGCAAGAAAAGCTGCAAGGAGTCCAAAGCGGGGGTAGGGAATCCTTCTGTTTCTAGTTCCTATTCAGCTTTGCCCGCATCCCAGTTATCTAGTTTAGCTTTCAAGTTGACAAAAAACAGACCTTTGACATTCCAGAGTGAAGTATCAAGATAACAAGTTATGAAAAATATTAGTCAGTGTAACTACTGTAGTTAACTATGTAAACACAGACGGTTATACCAATGCTCAATATTGAATAACATCCATTTGTGATAAAAGGTTTGCAGTTAGCATTCAGTCACTGCAAAGGAAGTATTATTCTCCTAAAGGTTATTTACTAGAATCAATCTTCAATTCAAATACACAAGTACCAATTGAGATTTTGTTGTGTTTTTTTAATCATGGTTTCTTTAAGATCATATTGAAATCTTGTAAAGACTATTTTCTTATCAATGTTTGAAGTCTTCACTTTTCAAGATTTTTTTTATCTGTTAATGAAATTTTACCCTTGAAATGCGTTCGATTTACAACTCTCTAATCTTCCAGTTTTAGGAAACCCCAAAATATCTGGAAGACAATAGATTATGTTTCTATCAAGTATCAAACTTGCTTGATAGTCACATAATACCAAAATTTTATATAGGATATCAAACACATAATAAACTAAAATATTAAACAGCCAATTGCCTTTAAAATCAGATTGAGGAAAACTATCCTAGGAAATTCTGATTATTTCTTGAAGCATAGTTGGCAAAAATGAGTTTTTGAAGTTATATTCTATGAGGATAGCTTCATTGTACAATTGCAGAGCCAATGTTAATATTGTTAAATGCTCTTTTAATATTGTTGAAAGTGGTCAGCTTGGACTCTATTCATTTCAGTCTTCATCTCTTTCCCAATGTTCTAATAATAAAATTTAATTTAATGCTAAATTTGCCAAATTTTCTCAGAAATGTTTTAATACACACCATAAACATTGAAAAATGCTCAACAATACTCGAACTCCACCCAAAAATAACTTAGAGAATTTTTGAAGGCCACTTTCGTTCAGCCTTATGACAAACCTAAATTGGTGCAAGAAAGATTGCTGCATAGTAAACAATTATAGCAAAATGCACATAAAGGAGAATCTTTTTAAAAGTGCAGAAAATTCGTGTAAGCTCCAGGAAGTAAAGACAGAGATGTTATAACAATACAAGTGTCCCTCTTTCACTTATGAAATGCTAGATTGTGTATTTCCAATATAAATACTGAAAACAAATGCACTTTTGTAAAAAGTGCCATGGATGAGAATAATACCTCAACCAGGAGTGTCCAGGAGTTTTAAGACTTGTGGACTTCAACTCCCAGAATTCTCCAGGCAGCATTTTCCACTCTAACTCTAAACCTAACTCATACTGGCTCAGGGATTCTGGGTGTTAAAGTTCACAAGTCTTAAAGTTGGACACCCTTAACTATCTTATACATATGGTCCAGTAAACTATTAGACCATGTGTACAAGATAACGGTACAGCCTAGTTCTTAGTGGCATTTGTTGCTCAAAGCACAAAGTACTTTTCCTTTCATGCTCAAACCATTTATCTACAACACATGTCAAACTTGCAACGTCACATTGTCATCTCATTCTCATTATGTGACATATCATGACTTTTTCCCCCTTCACTAAGTCAGGGGTGGGCATGGCTAGTGTGAGATGCATCTGGCAGGCAGGCCAAGAGTTTGACACCCCTGACCTCCATTTGCATCATATATACAGCTCAGAGTAATTAATCCAAAATGTTAAAACAATTAATCTCTCTGATGATTCATGGAGATGTGATATCCTTTTCACTAAGCACCAAAGAGATTATTGTCAGTGCTGGTTGATAAATGTGATATCACTGGTAAGTGCACTGCAGATCATACCATTTTCTTTGCTCTACCATAGCACCACAGTTGCCAGAGGTAGTGTTTTCTCTCTGGTATTTTGTCACCCTTTTCACCATTTTAATGGGTTGGAGGTGGATAATTTTAATTAATCTGATATTTTCCCAGGAATGGGCGGAAGACAGATTGGTAGAATCTTGGATGATCACAAATCGATCGGCAAGGTTTAGTTCTGTTTTGGAAATCAGAACGAATTCCTGCACCCAGCATCAGTTTGCAAAACCATCTGATTTTGGCTTAGCCTAGAATTTAAGTATAATTCAAGAAAATCAAATGCTCAATTTCTCTTGCATTGTAATAGATGCTAGAATTTAGAATGCTTTCTGGTAGGTTAAAAATCTTTCACTGACTTGTCAAGGCAATATTTCCTAAGAGAACTTACTAAGATAAAAATGCTGAAGCTAATAAAATCAAGGACATGAGTTCTTTAAAATAAATGAAATAATTGCATAACTTGCCCCAAAATCATTTTATAACTGCAGGCTTCTCAAATGATTTTCAATACATCTATACAGGTTTATTATTCCTTTTCTTCTAGGGTGATGATTTCTGGGACATAGAAATAAAGATTTCTTCAGGCTATAATGCCCATTTTATTTTCATATGGCTATGAATTTTTCCAGTGCATAAATCTCTACATGAAACAGCTTTATCTTAGTTTGGAATGGCTATGCACTTAATAATTTTGCAGGAATTATCCACTCCCAATCCATTTTACATTCATCTATCATCAATTAATATTCCTCAGAAGCATTTTTCTATATTAATGAGGCCCAGATTGTTGGGGACAATATGCTGACTCTGTAAAACTGCTTAGAGGGGGCCATACAGCACTGTGAAACAGTTTAAAAGTCTAAATGCTGTTACTATTGCTATGAATGGCTAGATGAAAAAGTGAACAGGGTTACATACTAAGGATAAGTGGACCAGGGTAAATTCCTTGCTTTTGGGAGATTTCCCTTTTTAAAAAAAGTATAATTCTGTAGAAACATTTCCTAGGTCGATCCAATGCCAGATAGGAATTGCACTTATTTTCTAAACTTTGAGAGGTGACTGATGTGGCACAACTAATCGCAAAATTCTGTGTAAGTACTCTTCAAAGAGCTCAGTCCTGCTATAAATATACCCACTATAATTTTTCCCCTAGGGAAGTATTACCACTAGCATAATTTTGATCTTCTAGAGTTTATCTCAGCATATATCCCATCAGTAGCAAGATTTTCCAAGGAGGATCTGTGAGTAGAATTTGTTTAATTCCCTACTACCCTTTTAATGGGTGTATTAAAAAAAGAATTTTAGCAGCTTGCTTTGTATACTTTTTAAATGAAGCTCTTTAGGTAACATTTAAGGTATAGAGCTAATATAACTGAAATCCCATGGCTGAAGGCAATACTTGATTTCTCAGATTCAAAGCTAAATCAGGCAGTAGGATGAGATGAACTTCTAACTACAGCAAAGTACTTCCAACATGGGAACTTCAGTTCAGACAGATTGTGAGAAACAGTTTGTGCCACCTTAGATGTGTAAAATGATCTCCAGATGAAATTGTATGAAATTAGATGCATTTCATACAGAGTAGAAGCTTACAGAGAACTCTGTGAACCATATGGTTAACTTAACTAACTGGGATTAGTAGAACTTGGAACACCTTTTGCTAACAATTGGTAGATCAGTTATGATGGATAATGCAACTGCCTGCTGTAGCTTTTCTTATATCCTGGCCCTAAAATGAAGCTTTTCTTTTGAGAGCACAACCCAAATATTACCTGGAATATAAGAAACAGGCCAAGAGGAATAAGCCATTAGAAGTTATCTATTCTGCTTTTGAAGGAAAAGAAATGGATGGACTATTCAAATCTAAACCCAAGTTTATTATATTTCTATCCATTAGCAGTATAATATTTAAACTTTTCCAATTTTCTTTCCGTGATATTCCATCATGACATTTCCCCCCAAAAGTGCTTCTTTAGAACCAAATTAGTAATGGAAAACATTCAGGGTGTTTCTTCTGAACTATCCCAGCATTCACAAACTGGAGGATAATATATAAATGGGTTGATTCAAACAATTCAATTTAATGTAAATACATAAGGCAGACTTCCTGAGACTGAACTACTTGAGAAAGCACTTTGGGGAATGCTAGTAGAATTCTTGTCCAATTTTCCATACGCACAAGCTTTGGTGCAAGGTAGAGTATGCCTTTGCATACTTTCTCAGTCAAGAATTACTGAACATTATAAAAATTAAAGCATTTGCCATATGTGAGAGGAACAAAAAAATAACATCATGATCTTGATTGTGCAGTAAAGATACAACAAGCCGATGGAAAACAGATGTCTTGGGCTGTTATTTTATAGGTAAAGCTGTGTCAGTTTTTCTGAAGTAAGCATCCTCTTTTTGGTGCTCTCAAAATTGGCAGAAATTATTCTTACTAGCAAGTTCTCACTCAGGGAATGATATGCTTGGAAAAGCCTGAGTAAACATTATTTTGGACAACAGAAAAGGTATGTGTGCGAATATATGCTTGCGTGCGTATATATGCATGTATATATATACACACACATACATATATCTCATGCAAACACAGAATAAACTAAAGAACAGATGTCTATACAAAAATTGAGAAGAAATAGTTCGGTTTACAACTGCAAAAACATTGCTCATTCTTGTTTCTCTTGGCCAGGTTTAAATGAAGTTTGCACTAAAGATGGGTAAACTGCTTTGAAAGTGATGATTCCTTCAAGCAAATTTAGAAAAAGAAAATAATATAGTATCAAAGTCCTGGAGACTAAAACATATGAAGAACAGGACTGGCTAGTCTAAAGAAAAGAAGAATTAGGGGTGATATGATAGCAGTATTCCAGTATTTGAGGTGCTGCCACAAAGAAGAGGGGGTCAAATTAATCTCCAAAGCACCAGAGGGCAGGACAAGAAGCAATGGTTGGAAACTGATCAAAGAGAGAAGCAATCTGGAATTAAGGAGAAGCTTCCTAACAGCAAGAACAGTAAACCGGTGGAATAGCTTGCCTTCCGAAATCGTGGGCGCTCCATCATTGGAGGTTTTTAAGAAAAGACTAGACAGTCATTTATCTGAAATAATATAGTATAGATTCTCCTGCTTGAGCAGGGGGCTAGACTAGAAGACCTCCAAGGTCCCTTCCAGCTCTATTCTATTCTCTTCTGTACTGTACTATTCTATTCTATTCTATACTGTACTATACTATACTATTCTGCATTCTGCACTTTAAAAAAAAATTCAGCAGTTTAAAAAAACTGAACAGGGTCAGACTTGTTTAGCATTTGAATGGGTGACCTCCAAGGAATAACTGAGGAAGTTGAATTTTAGTAGAAGGTAACAGCAAACACTTTTTGTATCTTGCCAAGAAAACTTGACATGGATGTGTCAGTATATAGTCAACTCAGCTCAAGAGAGTCTTTACCCTTATTATGGGTTATCATGGACAAGTTTTTAGTAATTAGTAAGCACAAAGGGAATTCTGATAAAATTAAACCATATGGGTGGTAGAAATTATACCAGTAGTGAAATGAGATATTTACTGATGATATGAGAACAGGTTTTTAACCATCTTAAAAGAAAATCCGCATAGCTTCAAGCTTAAGAGAAAACAACAGATTGTAGTCCTACAAAAGTTGAGAGGAGCCAGCATAAGAGAATACTGTGGTATCACAAAGAGCTTCAGAAAATATTTTTAATAACAAACCTGAACAAATCATTTGATCAGATTGCTCTAACATGACCCTGCTTGTTAAACCAAGACCTAGCTGATCTGGAATGGTCTTCCAAAAGTTCCTAAGTACTGATGAGGAGATTATGGTCTTTCTGTGATATTCATCATCAGCAATTGGCATTCAGAGGATCCTTGCCTTCAATCATAGAGAACCCACATGGCCTTCCTACGAATCACAACTGATAGATTGAATTGTGGATTTCCCTGCTTGTTCATCTCATCTCTGATGAAAAATGGGAATTGAGAGTGAAGATATGGAGAACCACATTGACTATTTGGCTAATATAATTATTTTTGGAAGACAAAATATATATCCTGTCATCATTTTTAAGGGTTTTATCCTAAGGACCCTACTAAATCAAATGCAATACATAGTTATAGGAGAGAGGCCTTTTTAATGTGGTAGCACAATTATAGACATGTATTTGATGCATATGGGTGGGGCGGTGGCTCAGCAGTTAAGACGCTGGAAAACTGGCAGTCCAGGTTCAAGACCCAAGCACTACGTGATGAGTGAGCTCCCGTCCTTGCTCCAGCTCCTGCCCACCTGGCAGTTCAAAAGCATGCAAATGCTAGTAGAGGCATAGGTATCACTTTGGTGTGAATAGCGCTCTGCGATGTCATGCTGGCTACATGACAATGCGAATGTCTTCAGGCAGGGCTAGCTCAATGGTCTTGAAATGGAGATGAGCACCCTATAATTGGCAACAATTAGTGGAGTAAAATCCTCAAGGATCCTGTACCTTTTTTTTTACTTTTGTTTTCAAATCAACTCTTATTTTCACCAAACACTGTGCTTTTTCAAAAATACTTGTCATATTGTGAATTTGGAAGGGGGTGACTGTTATATTTTGGCTTCTATATTTTTCTTGTACATTTTGTCTTCAAAGTTTTATACTTTCCCAAAAAAATCTGTATTGCGTTATACAGCAAAGAAGAAAAAACAAATCTTGGATTTGTGACAGTTTCTAAATGGGGGAATCTTAGGTCCCAATTTGAGTCTGGGACAAATCGCATCATAAAACAACTTTTAGAAACTTTCAGTCAAGTAAGACTGGCCCAAGACACCTTGCTACTTGACATCTGTGCCGTTTGGATAGATGGTCTCTATATGTTTGGTTCTATAGTCTACTGAACCTTCTCTGCTTTAAAGGTGCTCCATTCATGAAGTGATAAATAACTTTGAAGGAGGATGAATGGAAAAACAAAACAAAACCTTTTTTGTCATTTGGCCAGTGACTCTTTTTGTTTTCTGTTTAAAAAGACACCCAATGAGCTATAATATCACTCTTCTTTTTATTTATAATCTACAGTGGAATTAAAAATAGGGAAAAATTATTCTATTGGACCAGAATGGCAGATGTCACGTTTATGAGGCAAAATATAACTACTCCACTATTTAAAGATCATGGGGGGAAATGAAGAACAATTCATAGCATGATGGTCTGGAAAAAGCCAAGAGTAATTATTATAAACCAGTAAGCCTGATACAAATAACTCAAGGTACATTATCAATTGGTGGTAAAATTTCTTATGAGATATCAACTTATAACACCATTCATACTGAAAGATTTCTGTATTGTAAATCATAATTGTATAATACTGTACACTAACCTATTGGATTTTAATATTAGCTCAATATTTGCATGCCTGATAAATGCACAGTTGTGCATAATATATACAATGGTTTTTTTTTTTAATTACATTTATATGCCGCCCTTCTCCGGAGACTCAGGGCGGCTTACAATTTTTGGGATGCAACCCAGTGTGCTCAGCAATAGCCTTCATTCCATTGTATATGCCTGCTTATTACTAAGCGGCATTTTTACAAGGTCAGCTAATTGCCCCCAACAATCTTGGGTCCTCAATTTACCTACCCCGAGAGGATGGAAGGCTGAGTCAACCTTGAGCCTGGTGGGATTCGAGCCTACAGCAGTTGTAGGCAGCTGGAACTTAAGTGCAGGCAATTAACAGCCTGAGCCACCAAGGTATTAAACTGTCTTCATCTTAATGAGATAGTGAAATGAATAAATTTCATAGATCAATGGGTTTGTTTTTCATTATGGTATTTCTGAATGAAATAATTCATTTCAGCAAATTAGCAAACCGAACTGAACATCTGATAAATCCATTCTTACATATGTTCAGTATACCAGTTCTCAGTTTTGCTCCATCATGTATAATAAGAGTAATTATTATTATGCAGATTGTCTGTCCATTTAGCAGTACATCCAACTTCATGACACAATAGGTCTTTGTGCCACGTTGCATTTCTATTTTTGAAAATAAGGGAGCTGTTCTTTGGGATATAACTGGCAGCTTCCTGCCACATCCACCCACAGTTCCTAGTTCCTTCTTGCAAAGTCTTTGACAACCAAAGGACAAATTGTGGTTTGGTTTGAGTTGTTGGTTTTTTTTTTCCAGAGATCATAGAAACTCAGCTATACTACAAATTTTCCAATCTAAAATTACAGATGTTGGAATGCTCAAATTATTTCAAAGCCTACATAGTACACAAAAATTCAAGTTCATAAACAAGGAATGTTTGTGAAGTTATTATTTTCCTACTTTGCCTTAATTCATCAGGCTAGAATACATCTAGGATTTTTAATTTGGCAATTTTCACACCAGCTAGGAAAATCTTTGTGGTCAATATGAGGGATAGGCAAGTAGGTTTGGAGAACAGGGAAGGCTTGGGGGGGGGAGTCATGGCCAACCAGTGATCACTACCTATTTTGGACATCAATATGATTGACTCAAATGTATCTCAAAGGGTTAGGCCCTATAGCATTTATTGGGAATATGTTCTTCTTTGTATTATGTCAGTGGTAGCCAAAACATTTTCTCTGTACTCAAAGATTTGGGGATGGGAGTGAAAAATCAGACAATGTCAAACTTATAGGTACATTTCCCTGCTTGGGTGTCATACTGGTTTTAAAAAGTGTTGTTTTTAATTGTTACTACTTCATGTAATATTCTTAATAATTTTCTATGGTTGGATAAGGCTACATCTTAGTCCTAAGAGAGGGTAAGATGCCACTTGATTAGCTAACTCCATTAGTTATGGTAGATAAAGTAAAATATCTGCAGAGTCAAAATCAATATCAGTTACTTGGATAATTTTAAGCAAATCATAGAACATAGGACATAGAATAATAGAGTTGGAAGGGACCACAGAGGTTTTCTAGTCCAAACTAGAACTACTGCTTGAGCAGGAGACCCTATAACATTTCAGACAAATGGTTGTTCAGCCTCTTTTTGAAAGCCTCCAGGGATGGAGCACCCACAACTTATGAAAGCAAGCTATTTCATTGGTTGATTGCACTTACCATTAGGAAACTTTTCTTTAGATCTAGGTTGCTTCTCTCGTTGATTAATTTCCAACCATTGTTTCTTGTAGAAGCCCCTCAGATATTGGATCATTGCTATTATGTCATCCCTAGTCCTTCTTTTCATTAAACAAGATATACCCAATTCCTGCAACTGTTCTTTACATATTATAACCTCCATCCCCTAATCATTTTTGTTGCTCTTCTCTGCACTCTTTCCAGAGTCTCTACATCTTTTTTATATTACAGTGACCAAAACTGTGGTCTCAGTCTTTGTTCACTATCTATAAAATGTGAATATCAAAATTTTCAGCATTTTGTGAACATATAATCAAGATTATTGCGTATTCTTTGTAAGAAAAAGAAGCTACAATAAGAAACTATAAATTATCACATACTATAAAGTACGTGTTATAAAAAATTTAGCACAGAAAAGCACACAAGGAGTTAATTTTTGAACCTCACAAAGAAATTGGATAACAGAAAAAAAACAACTGATTTCTGCTCTTATGTCTTTCTTTGCTTTCCCTTTGGGTTGGGATATCCATTTAATTTCAATTTTGATTATGTGCTCTTTAGTATGCAGAAAATCTGCCTATGTTGGTTTAGCACTAACCATAAATAAACACAAAACATATGGAATCTGAGATTCCTTCCATGTGGAATTCTTAACATAATCAAGAGTCAAAGATTCCTTTTCAATCAATCAAACATGCTGCGACATTAAATAAATATAACATTTAACAATGTTATGCTAATAATTTGAAAGATCTTATGGAACCTTCAGTCTATATCTTGAATTTTAAAAATTGAGTGAGGACATGTTTAGGGATTTAGACCAAAAGAGAGTTCTCATTCATTTTCATCACAATTGTTCAAATAACGGGCTTTAAGCAAACTGATGCTTCCCAAAGGTTTCAATATGGAATGATGACAAATCAAAATCAATTATTATTGTAGTTGCTTTTAAAGAAGCTAATCTTGCACAGATAGGTGAGAGAGGCCTGGCATTCCCTCCCCAGCAATAACCATTCTATTCTATAGGAGGAATAAAAGTCAATATTTGCATTAGATGGTATTTAGTCAGCTAAAGTTTGGTTTGGTTTTGAGCTGCTTCTTTTCTTAAACCAATGCAAGTAACTACTTGCATTGATGGATCCAAAAGGGGAAACTTAACAATCAGTTGCCAAGCTATAGTAACTTATGAGAATGGATTTGCAAACTCTGAGGTTTATTTGCTGTTCTCACTTCCAAATTCTAGCAATGCAAAATAATACAGCTTCAAACTACTGAAGCAAAAATAAAAGTTCTAAGCTGGACAAATTCTATATGTGTGTGCAGGTTCACACATGTGTTTATTGTGTTCATGCATGTATGTGTTCAAATCAGTTTTAATTGCTGGCACGTACAAGGTTAAGTCTAGGCAGGTTCCCAACAATATCTGTGTAATTGCCTTTGTTTCCTTCTTGTGACTCCTAGGCTTCAATTCTTAAGGCAGGACTAGAATTTACAATCTCCTGGTTTCTAGCCCAGCATCTTTAGAGTAGAGTAGAGTAGAGTAGAGTGAGAGTGGAGTGGAGTGGAGTGGAGTGGAGTGGAGGGAAGGGAAGGGAAGGGAAGGGAAGGGAAGGGAAGGGGGAAGGAAGGAAGGAAGAGAAGAGAAGAGAAGAGAAGAGAAGAGAAGAGAAGAGAAGAGAAGAGAAGAGAAGAGAAGAGAAGAGAGTTGAGTAGGAAGGGACTTTGAAGATCTTCTAGTCCAACCCCCTGCTAAGGCAGGAAACCCTATACCATTTCAGACAAATGGTTATCCAATCTCTTTTTTAAAACTTCCAGTGTTGGAGTATTCACAACTTCTGGAGGCAAGTTGTTCCACTGATTAATTCTCCTGTCAGGAAATTTCTCCTTCATTCAAGGTTGCTTCTCTCCTTGATCAGTTTTCATGGCTTCTTATTCTGCCCTCAGGTGCTTTGGAAAATAGCTTGACTCCCTCTTCTTTGTGGTAGCCCCTGAGATATTGGAACAACCATATCACCCCTAGTTCTTCTTTTCATTAAACTAGACATACCCAATTCCAGCAACCATTCTTTATATGTTTTAGCCTTTAGTCTCCTAATCATCTTTGTTGTTCCTCTCTGCACTCTTTCTAGAGTTTCAACATCTTTTTTACATTGTACTCTTTCTAGAGTTTCAACATCTTTTTTACATTGTGGCGACCAAAACAGGATGCAGTATTCCAAATATGGCCTTACCAAGGCATTATAAAGTGGTTTCTAACACTTAACGTGATCTTGATTTTATCCCTCTGTTTATGCAGCCTAGAACTGCGTTGGCTTTTTTGGCAGCACATTGCTGGCTCATATTTAAATGATTGTCCATTAAGACTCCAAAATCCCTCTCACAGTTACCACTACTGAGTGAGGTACCACCTATACTGTGTATTTGGTTTTTCTTGCCTAAACGTAGAGCCTTGGTGGCTCAGGCTGTTAAATGCCTGCATTCAAGTTCCAGCTGCCTACAATTACTGTAGGCTCGAATCCCACCAGGCTCAAGGTTGACTCAGCCTTCCATCCTCTCGGGGTAGGTAAATTGAGGACCCAAGATATGTTCCTTCTGACATAGAAAATTTTCAATTCCGTATAATAGAATGTCCAGACACATGACATTTTTACAACTTTCAATATCCATTCATTGCAATAGATCCCACACCATCCCATCTTTAAGAAACATTTTACTAAGATGTCCAAATTCCTCTACTTCTTCTAAATTCCAAATTTTCAGCATTTAGGTATAACTTGCAAATTTCAGTACACTTTTCAGATCATTTCATTTTAACATTTACTGCATGGATAGGGTGCACAACTTGGCTCAGTTTGGAGAAGCAGGTGGGAGCCGTGACCAGGGGGGGATTTGCCCAGGTTCGCCTGGTGCATCAGTTGCGCCCCTACCTGGACCGAGATGCATTACGCACGGTCACTCATGCGCTTGTTACGTCCCGAGTTGACTACTGCAATGCTCTCTATATGGGGCTGTCCTTGCGGACCACATGGAGGCTTCAACTGGCGCAGAATGCAGCCGCACGGGTTGTGATGGGAGTATCCCGATACTCCCATATTACACCCCTCCTGCGTGAGTTGCATTGGCTGCCAGTTGCCCTCCAGGTGAGATTCAAGGTGCTGGTACTTACCTATAAAGCCCTATATGGCTTGGGGCTGGGGTACTTGCGGGAACATCTCTTGCCAGCATCGAATGCCCATCGCCCAGTGTGCGCCCACAGACAGGGCCTCCCTGTGGTACCGTCGGCCAGACAATGTCGGCTGGCAGCCCCTAGGTGTAGGGCCTTCTCTGTGGGAGTGCCCACTCTGTGGAACCAGCTGCCCCTGGAACTGGTCCCCGACCTCCGTTCCTTCCACCATGGCCTAAAGACATGGTTATTTGAACAAGCCGGCCTGGACTGAGGAGGGTGGTTTAGCTTTTAAATGTTAATGTTTTGGGGTTTTAAATAATTTGTTTGGCTTGAATTGGGTTTAATAATTTTTAAACAATCTTAACTTTTGTATTGTGTGTTTTTATGATGTGAGCTGCCCTGAGTCCTTCAGGAGATAGGGTGGCATACAAGACCAAACAAACAAACAAACAAACAAACAAATAAATAATTCAGGTTTTCAGGCAAATACACAACATCATCTGCAAAAGGAAAACAAGTACATAAACATTCATATCTCCTTCCAACACTTCTGTAACATCACCTAAATCATTCCTTATACATTTATTTATAAATAAACAATAGCAAAAGCACTAAGACATATATACTGCTTCACAGTGCTTTACAGCTCTCTCTAAGTGGTTTATAGAGTCAGCATATTTCCCCCAACAATCTGCGTCCTTAGAAGGATGGAAGGCTGAGTCAACCTTGAGCCAGTCAGGATCGAACTGCTGGCTGTGGACAGAATTAGCCTGCAATATGGCATTCTAACCACTGCACCATCACACATCTTTATTTTACTTCCTGCTCAATTCTGAAGCATTAACTATTTCATTATATTCACACATATGCCTCACTTCTCAAATAAATCAATATAATATAAAGTTCTTTTCACATTCATACATTTATCAAGGACCTGCAAAAGAGCAAAAATCTGGTCAGCACACACAGATTTGCTCATTATGACTTTTCATATATGGGCGTTTCACAAACAAATCACAATTTAACATTTCTCCAGATATATTATTTCTACCCAAAGCCTTGCATTTTTCAACAGTCTTCAAAATTCTCAGAGGATATATGGCTTCTTTGTTTTTTCTTGGAGGGTCCCAACAGGATTACCAATAACTATCTTGTCATCTTTAAATAATGTATAATTATTTTAATAAATTCATGTAAAGATTTCAAATTATTTCAAAATAGAATTATTTTATCTAATTCTAGTCAAATGTCTGAATCATTTTATCTAAATATAACCAACTGGATTTCTATGGAAGAATAAACAAAATTTTCTAAAATTTACACACAAACACGCACAGAGACAGACAGAGAGATAGACAGGCAGACAACAGGTATATAGATTTCTCCCTAGCAGGTGAGAAACAAAAAGGATGCTATTTTCTTCCAATATAAAGTTGCATGTTAAAGAAAATCATGAATGCAGAAGTTTTTATTATAAGTAGGAGAAGCCAAAATAAGACATAAGAGAACAACAGCAAGATTTTAGTCCCACCCCCATTGATACAAGTACATATTGATATAGACATGACATTTTGAGAATATGTAATAGATACAAAAACAGGCTGGGCTTTTCATTACAAGAAACATTTTATGGATGACAAATAGGCAAACACACATCACTAACTAGAATTTTGTCAAGTGGACTGTAAAATAAAATCAACAGAAAAACTGATAGCACAAAGATATATAATTGTCAATGGTTTTCTTAGTTCTTAGAAAAATTGCAGTAGAGTTTCTGGTTTTGAACATTGTAAGACTGGGTCTGAAATAGCATTGTGTACAAATGATTAACATGTAATTGCTAAAATGTATAAACTTTTAGTAACATTTGAAACAGAAGAACAGAAGAAAACATACAGGAGAAAGTAGACAAAATTTTTGGGTGTAATATACAGATGGAACAATGAAGGGAAAATATGTGGTTTAAAGCTGCATTCCCCAACTTTTCTGTCTCCATAGACTGCTGATGCTATGGTAGCAGGGGAGGGGATGGTTTGACATTCACAGTCTAGATCCCACACATGCACAAATGAAACTTCATGCACTCGCCAGCCACTTGCACTGCCCTGGTTCCCAACAAGCCATGTACCAATACCAATCTGAGGATCAGGAGTTCGGGATCCCTGGTTTAAAAGATTGAAATTTACATCATATGATCTTAAAGAGAAATTTTATAAAGTGAGGTACGATTGGTGTATGCCAACACATTAATTGTCTAGAATACATAAAGGAACTTCAAATTCATATTGGAAATGTGAACAAGAAGGGACATTTTATGATGTTTGGTGGACATGTAAAAAAGTTGGATTCAAATGCACATACACTAATTCAGAGGATTTTAAAGTGTAATATAAAATTGGGACCAAAGGGTTTTTTTTTTCTTTTGGGAGTGATGGACAAGTAGTCCCATCACTTTTTTTGTTTTCACAGCTGCGAAAGCTGAGGTGAGAGCTATAGACATGAAAATCACCAAAGTCCGGAAGGGCTTAAAGACTAGTCTTTCTACATCAGGTTTCTGTATTTTATGTTTTTCTCCAGTTCTTCCCCTTCTGTTCTATTGTATCCAGGTACTGTAATGTCCACAATGTAGAGTTTTTGTCTTTCTTGTGAATAATTGTTAAGTCTGTTATGTGGCAGCTGCTTGTCTGTTTGAATTCTAAAGTCCCACTTTAGCATTTTTACTTTCTATTACTTTCTCTATTTTATGTCCCATCAGTTCTTGCTTATGGGCAAATCAAAATATTCTTGCACATATTCCAATGTACCATTGTTCCCCCTTTGTCAATATTATTATTATGGTTGATTGCAGTCAGTCAGATGTTTAGACTGTATTTGGCATGTGTATACATCTATCGAGAAGACTGTATATAATGTTCCTGCTTCCTATTTCCTCCACAATAAGAGTGTCATATTCACGGCATTGTCACATGACGTATCGGGACTTTTTTTCTGTTCGCTAAACCGGATGGGCATGGACAGCACATGACAGGGCCTTGGTGGTGCAGGCTGCTAAATGCCTAGCACTTAGTTCCAGCTGCCTGCAATTAGTGCAGGCTCGAATCCCACCAAGCTCAAGGTTGACTCAGCCTTCCATCCTCTCGGGGTAGGTAAATTGAGGACCCAAGATTGTTGGGGGCAATAAGCTGACTTTGTAAAAATGCCACTTAGTAATAAGCAGGCATATACAATGGAATGAAGGCTATTGCTGAGCGCATTGGGTTGTATCCCAAAAATTGTAAGCCACCCTGAGTCTTTGGAGAAGGGCGGCATATAAATCTAATGAAAAATAAAAAATAAAAATAAAATGACGCATTCAGCCCACGGAACAGGAGTTTGACAGTCCTGCCCCACAACAACAGATCTGTGAAACGGGCTAAGCTAAGAGAAAATGAGTTGCCTAAAGTCATGCAGTCAACTTCCATTCTTAAAGGAGGACGAAAACATATAATCTCCTGGTTTCTTATCCAGAACTTTAATCCCTGGAGGAAGAGACAGAGGTTAGAATACTTGCTGGACATAATCTTGTCCTTCAGAAAGTTCTTCCTGTTGTATACCAATCACCATCTGCTGCTCGCATCAGTTCCATAGCTGTTCCAGATGGAGAATAACCCAATTAGGTAGTTTAATTCTCCACAGAAAACTTTCATCTGAATGTGGTTAGCTTAGAAAAGTTGACTAAAATCAGGATGTCCTCCCTTCCAAAAAGTGTACTTTATACCAGGTGTATCCAATCTTGGCAACCTTTAACTCCCAGAAATACATAGTTGAACTCCAAGTTGAAATACACAGGTCTTAAATTTTCCAAGATTGGACACCCCTGCTCTATATTTTCCAGATAATTAATAATTTATGAATAATGTAATTTATTTGTAATGTTATAAAGATGAACGATGGTGGACCAAATTTAAAAAAACAAGTATTATTACAATTTTACAATGTAACCCTGGTATATTAGAAAACATTGTTAAACTAATTTCTTCATGGAACACTCTGCAGATTGTCAAAAAATAAAATGCATTATTTCTTGACAGAAAAAAAGACAGCTTTTATTTTAAAAATGAAGAGTTAGGCAATTCCCATGGTCATATTTTCTTGGAAATTTCCCTTCAATAAATCACTGTGAAACTATTTTAGCCAAACTATTCATTAACATAATTTATCAGCCGATAATTCACTTTTCTGATATGATGAGCAAATTTGTCCAGAGACGCAAAGACAATTCTGGATGACCTCCATTTCATATAGCTGAAGTACAGGCCAACATTTAGTTCAATCTCCTAATATGGCAATAGATGCTAGAAAGGCTGAATGAAAGATTTATGCTGCCCAGTTATATTATGCATTTCAAGATATATTCTATACACCCAACTAAAACTAACATACACCTTGTTGAGTACTAGTTATGTATGAAAGAGTTGAGAACTATCAGCTAGCTGTCTTAACTAACCAAAAAAGAATAACAGTTATTCTGGAGGCCTTCTACTCCAAACTACTGCTCAAACAGGAAATTTATTTATTTATTTATTTATTCGACTTGTATGCCGCCCTATTCCCTAAGGACTCAGGGCGGCGAACATTAAAACAGAGAAAAATTTACAATAAAACAAAATTAAACAGTAAACAAGCCAAATAAAATTAAAAAACCCAACCCCCCCCGGGTCATTCAAGGCCGGCCCATTGGAACAACCAAGTCTTCAGGTCCCGGCGGAAGGAGCGGAGGTCAGGGGCCAAACGGAGATCGACGGGGAGCTGATTCCAAAGGGCAGGTGCTCCCAAAGAGAAGGCCCTAGCCCTGGGGACCGCCAGCCTACAATATCTGACTGACGGCACCCCAAGGAGGCCCCTCCTATGAGAGCTTATACCATTTCAGACAAATGGTTATCCATCTCTTCTTAAAAACCTCCAGTGATGGAGCAGTGAAGGAAGCTTCCTCTATGTACTGATGAGCAATTTAGTGCCTGCCAAAGAAGTAACAAAACCCCAGTTGTATTGTATTCCTAGTCCCATGCAACTCATCAAGACCTAACATATGCCTTCAGGTTAGCAAGGCAGGAATCAGGGAGTAGATAATTGAGCACCTGCTGTAGATTAAAAGATCTACAAAGACTCAATTGCTGTCCATTTCTTTCCTCAAATGCAGAACCAACATTGATGCAATATCTCATTTACTCAACATCTCTCTTATCCATTCCATATTTACATCAGGATTATGGATATTGAGCTGCTACTCAGCTTAAATCCACTGCTTCATAAGAGATGGGCAGTCACCATGTCAAGACAGTGCTTACAAGGGACCCAAGACAAATGATGAAAAATTGATTTTGGACAAGAGCCCAAATATGGTAGTAAGTTTCATCTTTCAGTGAAAATTGGAGTTGACTCTTTGCTGGAGCCACTCCTTGATTTTACTCTTGTCTGTCAGGCTTCTTGCCTGCCTGCCTATCTTAGCCTCTGATTTTTCTGGCTGAATTACAATCTTTTACTTCCTGGCTAGCTGACCTATTGCTTCCTGTTGTAGTTCCATTCTATTTTGTATATTCTTCTCACTTTAAAACTGGATGTGGACATTTCCTATTATTTAACATCACTTACTAACACAAAGGAAAGGAAGCGCAGATACTTCCAATTTTCCATGTTAGAGTAAAAAAAAAGTGAAAAGAGTATTTATTTATTTATTTATTTATTTATTTATTTATTTATTTAATGAGATTTCTATGCCGCCCTATCTCCCAAAGGACTCAGGGAGGCTTACAATAATAAAAGAATGTAATACAAAAAATAAAAAACAATTAAATACAAAATCTCACTAAGCAGTTAAAATTCATAAAACAATTACTAAAATCCCATCCCCTCCATCAGTCCAGGTCGGCAAGTTGGAAAAGCCATGATTTTAGGCCACGATGGAAGGATTGGAGGTCAGGGACCATCCGAAGCTCCAGGGGCAGCTGATTCCATAGGATGGGTGCTCCCACAGAGAAGGCCCTACCCCTAAGAGTTGCCAGCCAACATTGTCTGGCCGATGGCAGCCCAAAGAGGCCCTGCCTATGGGAGCGCGCAGGACATTAGGAAGCCGTTACTGGCAGCAGGGTCTCCCACAAATACCCCGGTCCTAAGCCATGAAGGGCTTTATAGGTCAATACCAGCACCTTGAATCTCACCCGGAGGGCAATTGGTAACCAGTGCAGCTTGCACAGGAGGGGTGTAATATGGGAGTATCGGGACCCTCCCATCACAACCCGTGCCACCGCATTCTGGACAAGTTGAAGCCTCCGTGTGGTCCTCAAGGGCAGCCCCATGTAAAGAGCATTGCAGTAGTCCAAACAGGAGGTAACAAGCACATGAGTGACCATACGTAGGGCATCTCGGTCCAGATAGGGACACAACTGATGCACCAGGTGAAGCTGAGCAAATGTCCCCCTGGCCACAGCTCCCACCTGCTCCTCCAAATTGAGCTGCGCATCCAAGAGGACACCCAAGTTGTGAACCCTATCTATGGGGGGCAACACCTCTCCCCCCATAGCTAAAGGTGGAATATCCTGGATAACTCGAGATGCCGGTACATACAGCCACTCGGTCTTAACCGGGTTGAGCTGGAGCCTGTTCCTCCCCATCCAGACCCACACCGCCTCCAGGCACCTGGACATCACGTCGAGGGCATCACTGGGTTGATTTGGGGTGGAGATAAAAAGCTGGGTATCATCAGCATACTGATGTATGATCTCATACTGATCTCTGCCCCCCCGCCAGCACCACCTGCATATGACCCGAGAGGTAGGAGGAGAACCACCGTAAAATGGTGCCCCCCACCCCCAGCCCCTTGAGGTGCCGCAGTAGGATACCATGGTCAATGGTATCAAAAGCCGCTGAGAGATCTAACAGGATCAGGACAGAGGAACGACCCCTATCCCGCACCCTCCAGAGATCATCCACCAGTGCGACCAACACCATCTCCATGCTGTACCCAGGCCTGAAACCCGATTGGTATGGATCCAGATAATTGGTTTCTTCCAGGAACACCTGAGCTGTCAGGCCACCACGTTCTCAACAACCTTCACAAGAAAGTGAAGTTTTTTTTAAAAAAATTTAATTGGAGACAGGACCAAAGTTGTTCAAAATAGCCAGGTCCAAGGTAGGCTTCTTGAGGAGGGGCCTCACCACTGCCTCCTTCAAGGCGGGGGGAAAGGATCCCTCACTCAAAGAAGCATTGACCACTGCCTAGAGCCAGCCTTGTGTAACTTCCCAGGTGGCGTAAACCAGCCAGGAGGGACACGGGTCCAATAAACAGATGGCAGCACTCAGCTTCCCCATGATCCTGTCCACCTCATCTGGAGTCACAGAATCAAACTCCTCCCTAAGACCCATCGTAACACTCCCATCGCACTCTGACCAGTCAGAGTCCAAGCCGGCCTGCATTTGAGCGATCTTGTCCGTCAGATGCTGACTAAACTCCTCGGTACATCCCCACAAAGGGTCACTCCCCCCCCTGATTAAGGAGGGAACGGGTGACCCTGAACAGGGCAGCTGGGTGATTATCTACGGTCGCAATGAGAGCAGAGAAGTACGTATGCTTCGCTGCTCTCATCGCAGCAAGGTAAGAGCTAGTATAGATTCTTAACTGCGCTCGGTCAGATTTAGACCTGCTGAACCTCCAACAGCTCTCTAGGCCTCTCCTCTGCCCTTCATTTCCCGGAGCTCCACGGAAAACCAGGGAGCCAACCAGGATCTGCATCAGGTCAGAGGCCGCAAAGGAACAACTCGGTCAAGCGCCACGGAGGAAGCCCTCTACCAGGCGTCCACCAGGGTCTCAGCTGATCTGTGGGCAAAGGAGGCAGGGATCAACCCAAACGCTGTCTGGAATCTCTCCGGATCCATTAGGAGTATGTCATCTGCCAGCACTGAAAAAGCCACCCTTTCCCAATATTATCCTATTAACTGGTTCCCTTACAACAGGTCTGTCAAACTTGCAGCCCACAAGCTGGATGCGTCACATGCTGGCCATGCCCATGCTCGATTTAGCGAAAGGAGAAAAAAATCACAATACATCACATGACCACATGAGTTTGACACCCTGCCTTACAAGTTAACTGCAACAAGTTAAGAAGAATGTATTAATGCAGCATTTTATAATCAGCATCTAGTACCAAACAAGATAATTGATGCTTTATTTATAGGCAATTAAAAGCAAATTGCTTATAAATTACACATGGATGTGAGGAAAACTGCACAATGTCTTTAGCCATCACTCCGGAATAAAAGCATTATCATTTTTGACTTGCCATGCTAACATGCATAAGCAAGCCTGCAGTAAGACAGACCTGTGGGCTTTGTGACTTGAAAAAGAAGCTTTGTGAAGAGCAACATGATTTTTTCTAGACTTGTGAATAAAGTCTGTTAAATGAAAAACATTTTAAAATGCAGTCTGGAGTAAAGAACTTAATTATCTTCAGATGTCTAATGAGGTTAATTATAATTTCTAGTTCTTTGGTCTTAGATTACACAAAAAAGTTTCATATATTATGTTACAGAGATGAACAACCCACTAGATACACACAGAACTCTGGCACCATTTTTAACACCTCAAATTTTGCCAGAAAAAAAAGACATGCCAATACATAATACATTGAATAATACTCTTCAAAATCTAGTTCAAAGCTTCCTACAGAAACGAATGAGAGAGGGTAGTAGCCCAAGATCTGGCATCTCTCTTTTAAGCTCTCCACTTTGTTATCCCTAGAGTTGTGCTGTGGCTGTATCTAATAAACTTCAATTTATAGATCATATTCCTTCTATCTGCACTCACAAGAGTTCTCTCACTGATCGTCTTTGGAATTTGAGGATTTTTATGAGAAGGCATGCTTTATTCTGTGGGTTGTGTTCATAATATGAATCAAAGCAGAATTAATTTGACACTTAGGCCAATGTCCATTCATGAAGAGCAGTTCAATCCTAGATCCAAAATGGGACATGAACAGACTATAATTTTTAGAAATAAAGTATTAAAAAGCCACTACAGGTAGTCCTCATCTTACAACAGTTCATTAAGCGACCATTCAAAGCTACAAGAGCACTGAAAAAAGTGACTGCTGACATTTTTCACACTTACAATCATCACAGCATCCCTGTGGTCATGTGATCAAAATTTGGATGCTTGGCATCATATTTATGATGGTTTAGTGTCCTGGTATCATGTGGCCTTCTGAAAAGCAAACTGAATGGGAGGGGAGGAGCCAGATTCATTTAACAACCATGTTACTAACTTAACAACTGCAATTATTCACTTAACAACTGAGTTAGAAAGGTGATAAAATGGGGCAAAACTCACTTAACAAATGTCTCACTTAACAACATAAATTTTGGGCTCAATTGTGGTCATAAGTTGCGCACTACTGCTATTGTAAAATATTAATCAGGGTTAACACAATCCTAGCAGGGCAGAGTTTACACTTAGCAAAATTTAAGGACACTGCAAAGAATTACCTTGAAAGACGGGAGGAAAAGCCACTGAGTCCAGGCCAAGAAAATAACATTAGTTACTATTTCATAGACAAACCTCTCCATAGCTCCCACGAAGTGTGGAGTGGGAGCGTATTCAAACATGCAAGATTCTGTTATGATAGCTTTACAGTAAAATAGCATTGATCTAACCATCTATGGCATTAGTTTCCTAGTCTGGAATTTTAGAGAAGAGTGTAAATCCCAACAAGTTGCCAGATAACAAATCAGATTTCTATTGTACCTAAATCACAGGCTACCATTGTTCAGAAAAGCAGATTATCCTGTACTTCCTTTCCTACGCTGCTGCGGGGAGAATGTTAAAACAACGCAAAGTCTTCAGTGTTCTTGTCCAGATCACTAGCTGTTCTACATTCAGAGCTGAAGAAGCTTCTTGGATGAGAAGCGAAATATCTTCAAAGGGAAAAAAGACTCCAGAAAGTCCAGTTGCTTCTTGAAAAAGCACTTTTGGGACAACCATGACCTGGCTGACTGAGAATCTCCTTAGACATAAGGACAAGCTACTTAATCCAACTGCCCTTCCTTATCCAAAATCCTTTCATTCAAAATCAAATCAACTTGATCAACCCCGTTAGTAAAAGAGCATCCCAAGAAAAGTGTAATTTCCTGAAAATAGTTTTTTTTCAACTGGAGTCAAAAAGTATCTACTATAATTAAAGGGGCCAATCCAGATGGATGATCCAATAATTAAAAGTTGAAAATAATAATCCAATATTTCCTCCAAAACTTGTAATGTCTTTAATATTGCCATCTCATTATATGGTCCTAATTAAGCATCATATAATAACTGGATGTGAATCTCAGATGTAAATAACTGGACACTGGAATAAGAACGAGTTATAAATTAGACTAATTAGTCTGTGTGTCTTCATTAAAATAGAAAGGTTGTAAAATTGAGGCCAATCTCTGTATCTTGTGATATACATGGTTCTGATTGGCATTTCAGACTCCAAAGGCTTCAAAAAGCACACCTATGTATTTAAAGTTTTGTCCTCCTACTTGCCAGTTCTGTAGCTTGGGACTGTGAGAAAATACGAGAATCTTAAACTGATCGATAACTAGTTCTTTGTAAATGCAAGAAAGCAAAAAGATCATGCAAGGATCTTTAAAGACCATTAAAAATCTAAGACAAAGATACCATATCACCAGTACAGGTACATAATGGTTAATTAATATGCCATTGGGCCACTTTGGGAGGGTGGCAATCTAGGCTACTGAAGATGGTCACCAGCAAATTTACGTAAAAATTAAATAATTCTAGAACTAATATGTACTCGGAAGGGAGCATGAGTGAATTATTGAAAAGGAGATTAGTGGGAGTAAAACAAAATTTAGCACAAAGAATAATGCATCAAGCACTGATGAAAATCAAAAGTAGTTTGTTGTGTGAGGATGTTTTGATACTTCAATGAGTTATAAATGCTCATTTTAAAAAATTAAGCATTAGCAATAAATGTACCTTGAGCTAGACTAGAATTTGCTGAGAGCCAGTTAGATGTACTGTTAAGACACCAGGCTAGAACCATGAGGTTGTGAATTCTAGTCCTACCTTAGAAAAAAAGCAAGCTGAATGATCTTGAGCCAACCACTTTCTCTCAGCCTTAGGAAGTACACAAGGGCAAATCACTTCTGAAAAACTTTGCCAAGAAAAATGCAGGAACTAGTCTAGGCAACCACCAGGAATCAATACCGATTTGGAGGCACCCCTCCAAAAAAAGATTAGAATTAATCTATGGCAGATCTGTTGAAGCATAACAGATAATTGATTAGAATGCAGTACTTCAGGCTGACACTGCCCACTGCCAGGAGTTTGATCTTGATTGGCTCAACTTTCCATCCTTCCAACATTGATAAAATGAGGACCCAAGTTATTGGGAGCAATATGCTGACTCTGTTAACTGCTTATGGAGGGCTGTATAGCACTGTGAAATGGTATATAAGTCTAAGTGCTATTGTTATTGATCTTTATGTATCTATCTGATCTTACAGAGCACAATTATGTACGATCAAAAGCATGATATTTGATTTGAACAACTACTACTTTGTAAAAGTAACTTTTGTAAAAGGTTATTGAATTGCTCTTTTTATTCAAAGCTGAAGAGATAGTAAGCTCAAAAGTAAAATATGAGAAGACAATAAGTGTAGGTGAAACCAGGATTTTATGGGTAAGAGGCATTTCAATTGGCTCCTAAAACACCACAGTGAAGTTTAATGTTATAGTAGTAACTGAATGTTAGGCAATTATCCCAGTTAAGTGGCAGAATGTCAAATTGTGATTAGCTCTTTTCCTTCAAAGTTGTTTGCCATCCAAGCAGTGCTAGTCCAAGTTAGTTTGCTGCCCAAAGTCCAAATTATATCTTTCAACATTTTTAGAATAGGTATCCATTCTGATGCATGCATGTAATTGTGCCATTTGCCTGATTACTCTATTATATGAGAGGTGCATTTTGATGTAATTGTGGTTTGTTGAGGCTGCTACTGCTGAAATATTAAGGTGCAAATCCTAATTTTGCTCTATCCACACCAATTCATAAGTTGTCACCTTGCTCATTTTACACTACAGATAGCAGATCCAGTACTTCTGCAAACTGCTGGACTTACCTTTGTCAGTACCTATGCAAATGTATCACCTGGTAATATGCTGATATCTATGAAATTGATTTTAATCACTCATGCTCTCTTTTGGATCCATCTAGCATTAGTTCTGCATCCATAATCCCATGAATTCAGGAAGCTTCTATAGACTATAGTCCTTCTGCAGTTGAAATGATTCACTTCTGGCTTAGCTGCAGCCAAGAAGGAAACATTGTGAGATTGCTTCTTAGCCCTTGGGCTAGGATTAATGTAGTATACCATCCATGAGATCAATTCTACAACAATGCCATGAATATCAACAATAATATAATAATTAACATAGCATAATAACAAAAACAAAATACCAGCAATATGAGCAACAGGCACTTGGCAGATTGATTCCCTTCGGTTGGATGTCTCATCTCATTCTGCCTTCTGGCTTTGTACCACCAGAGACACACAGCTGTAGAAGTCAAGATGCCGTGGCCCTTTGCCCTGAACTTCATTTCAACTGCAGCATAGAAAGTCAAATCACCATAACATTTTGCCACCAGTTCACTGGCTACTTTTTTTGTCTTGGCCAAAAAAGCAAATGAGACTGGGCAGTTTAACCTAGATGTCATTTCTTAGATTCCCCTGGGACCTGCTTGAATTAGCTCTGGGGTCTCCAAACTTGGCAACTTTTAAGATTTGTGGACCAACTGCCAGAATTCCTCAGCTAGTCATGCTGGCTGGGTAATTCTGGGAGTTGAAGTCCACAAGTCTTAAAGTTGCCAATTTGGATACTCCTGAATTAGCTAATGAAACTGGGATGCAGAGGGAAAAACCAATGGTTCCAATGCTCATGAAAGAATGCAGAAGTGTTTCCAGGTATTTGGGGAACAAATTACTCAGGCATAAGCCCCACTTTATTTTCAGGCACTTTCCCCCAGACAAATGTATATAGAATTGCAAGTTAAATATGCTTTGTTGCCCTTAGTACATTAAAGTATGTATGACAAATTAATCTGGATGGAACCTTTTTCCTACTTTGACTGGATTTAATGTACTGTTCTCTATGAGCTTAATAAAAATACAAAAACACTGAATGTGGTCTTAATAGCAACCATTCTTTGGCACCCACTGTCTCTTCCAGCAAGACTTTTAATTTTCTAATATTTAGCATACAAGCAGGCTGTTTAAGATAAGGAATCAGAAAGATCACTCAAGATTTCTCAAAAACAAGTAAGTGACAATCAAGAATAATTTGGTTAAGTTACATCAGACAAATTTATTGGCTGTAGCTAACACTGAATCCTGTAGCTTATGTGGGTTGTTCATGCTTTCCATTTCAGAACGTTCCATCTGGCTTTTGCTGGCAATACAACTTTAATTGGTTGCACATGTATTTCCATAGTGATCCGCAATGTGTCTATGACATCATAAAATACACACCAGCAATCTGTGGTTCCCAATAGCCCTGTTGTCTCTTAATCTTCTGAAAATTATGTCTTTGACTGTACTTAGAGATTGCTAGGCTCTTGTGGAAAATATCTATTCATCTTCTTTCTACTTTTGTTAAAGTGAGGTGTAGGTGATATTGAAGATATTTTCATCACACTAAGAATAAATTTAGGTCACATTATTTTAGACTACAACAATTTCATCTGTATTCCTTGATAAATCTGTTCTATTCACTTTTTGTATAATCTGTTTTCTAATAAAAATAATCCCTAATAAAACGTGTAGTATTTTAGTACTTTTTTTTTTAATAAAGTGGGCTTTTTGTTGATATTGTACCATAAAATGCATATGTATACATATTTTAAAGGCATACATGCTCATATGTTTTATTATATTTTTAAGCTAAGAACTGTGCTATAAAGTTAAGAAAATAGAAAATAATGAATAACAACATTATCTATGTATTTTTAGAAAGGGTGATAGTTTGTGTAAAAATGAAGACAGCAGAAAAACTTCTTGACCACCTTCATAATATATATGTAAAACGTAATTTGCCATGCTTATAAAAATAATGTTTGATGTGATGTAGGAGTACATTCCATTTTTATTGCTTGTATCTTCTTGATCATTTGCCTACATTGAATGTTCCACAACAGGCAGAAATTAGAAATTTTACTTTATTTTTTATACCTTAAAAATCCACAATATCAAAAAATATATAATATAGCAGAGAGACCATATAAATAAATGATATTAAATTAAAATGATTGGTACCTACTAGGTTGTGATAGCTATTTCCAGTTGCATAAAATTATGGCTTCAGTGTATTTTCAACACATAAACAAAAGCTACTAGAAATGCCACGGCAGTCTATTCAAAACAGATGGTGCTCTCTGAGTGATATTTTCTAGCTCTATGTTTGCAACATATGTCTGGGAAATTGGCTGAAAAAGAATAATTCTACATGCTTCAAATTACTCTTCACCAACATTCTTTCAACTCAGGCTCACACTTCTCCCAGAATTCTTTTCATGTATAACAACCCTGAGTAGCTTTACCCATTTACCTTTAATATTAAAGGTATGCATCCAAGTCAAGCAGAGCATTGACCAACACAGATCATATCAAATATCAGGTCCTAAATGAAGAAGGCTTTATTGAAAGTGTAATGGGCTTCACTGCCTACTCAATGGGTATTTTTTAAACCCCCCTCTTAAAGAAAAATGAAGAACTGAGGAGATACAGAAGTATAGCTTTGTGACTGGTAGCTATGGCTTCCAACAGGATATGATTTAAGGGCTCCCCAAAATGGATGATAGTAGATGTTGGAGTTGATCATAACATATAAGCTGTTATGGTATTTTTAGTGTTTTTTTTAATAAACTGTTTTTCGTGACTGCAGTCAAATATACGGTGTTTTGAAGCAGGTGTTGATGAAATTTGACCTGCACAATTCTCATATCCTGTATCAGACTTCCAACTGGGTTTCTGAAATCCAATTCACTGCATTTTGCTCAGCTGGTGGTCTAGTTATGTCTAATTTAAGAATTTACTTACTGTAGAATCATAGGTTTGGAAGAGACTTGGGGATCTTCTAGTGAACCTTCCCTTCATCCCTGCAATTCCATGGTCCAAATTTTTAAAATGTTTAAAAGTGTTAAATGTTTTTGGTCCTGTCTGCCTGTGAAAAAGTGTGACATTTATGTATTTTACTAAATATGTCTCTATAACATGCACTCTTCTGTTCTAAATACATTTCCATTTGCTGTGAAAGGTAGCCTATTTCACCAAAGAATTAATCTTGCTCATAGATCAGTAATAGATTGTATATTCAAAGAGCTGATGAAGTGCTATGAAACATATTTTTTTCTCTTTAAAAATTGATGTAACAGATATGTGGGAACATCTTATTCCTTTTGTTCTTCTGTCTACCTCCATGTGTCTGCATGAATTTGCCTATTTTTTGGATGCATAGGTAAATTGGTAGATTAGTGTCTCATCCTTACTGAAACAAAGTTCAAGAAATGATTTTTTTCATGTAAGATTCATAAACAATTTCCTTCTTTCAACAACCAGATAACTGCTGTAAAAGTGTTAAGAAATCACCCAAATAAACAAAGCTTTGCAGAAATATAAAGTTTAGGAGCATTTAAAAATCAGAAAAATAAAAGCAATATTTATCTGAACATACAGTAAATATGAAAAATGTATATCTGAAACTTGAAACCAGTAACCAAATATCAATTACACAGTAAGGAGAGATTCCATAAAAACTACCATTATGAGCAAAGAATGACCAATCTTCCAGTTTAAATTTTAAATATATTTTCAGCTCAGCTGACATGAACTGCAGATAACTCCTTCAGATCTACTCATTATAAGCTATAATCAATGTATAATATAGATTCTAACTCCCCAAACTGAGATTACATATACTTCTGCCAAACTAAGAAACAAACATGCTGGCTGGAACCGTTAAAGTATCCAACATGATCCATAGAGTGAACATACCAGATATTACAGGGTTGTCCCCATGCGACCCCTCACACGTCGTGGATCCCGGATGGCTCCTTGGTATTCGGAGGAGCTCCGGGAGATGAAACGCTGTCGGAGGGGCTTAGAGAGCAGGTGGAGGTCCACCCATTCCCAGTCCGATCGAGCCCAGCTAAGAGCCTATATTAGGACTTACCTGGTAACTATGAGGGTGGCGAGAAGGTCTTATCTCTCCGCCCTCATAGCGTCTGCAGATAACCGCCCAGCCGCCCTGTTTCGGGTAACCCGTTCTCTCCTTCGTGTAGTGGAGGGGGCGGACCTGTTGTGGGGCAGGGCTGAGGAGTTTGGTCAATATCTGTCGGATAAGATCGTTCGAATTCGGGACGGGTTGTCCTCTGATTTGCAGTGGTCTGAGGAACGGGATGCAGGCAGTCTGGCCAGTATGATCTGGGATGAGTTCAACTCTGTTTCCGAGGATGAAGTGGACGGGATTATGCAGCGTCTGAGTTCCACCACATGTTTGTTGGACCCGTGCCCTTCCTGGCTGGCTTATGCCGCCAGGGAGGTCACCTCTGGCTCCGGGCAGTTGTCAATGCTACATTAAGGGAGGGTGTTTTCCCCACCGCCTTGAAGGAGGCGGTGGTGAGACCCCTTCTGAAGAAGCCTGCCCTGGACCCTACCGTGTTAGACAACTTTCGTCCAGTCTCCAACCTTCGTTTTTTAGCGAAGGTTGTTGAGAGTGTGGTGGCTCAGCAGTTTCCACTTTTCCTGGATGAAGCGGACTACCTGGATCCGTACAATCGGGCTTCGGCCTGGTTTCAGCACGGAGATGGCATTGGTCGCACTGATGGATGATCTCTGGAGGGCCCGGGACAGGGGTTTTCCTCTGTCCTGGTCCTATTAGACCTCTCAGCGGCTTTCGATACCATCGACCATGGTATCCTTCTGCGGCTCGAGGGGTTGGGTATAGGGCACTGTGCTTGGTGGTTCACCTCCTACCTCTCGGGCGATCAGTCGGTGTTGGCAGGGGGCAGAGGTCTACCTCAAGGGTGCTCTCTTGTGGGGTCCCTCAGGGTCGGTCCTCTCCCCTGCTATTTAACATCTACATGAAGCCGCTGGGTGAGATCATCCGTGGTTTTGGGGTGAGTTTCCATCAGTACGCTGATGATACTCAGCTGTACATTTCCACCCAACCAGATCGGTGATGCCCTCTCCCTGATGACCCAGTGTCTGGATGCGTACGGATCTGGATGAATGGAAACATGCTTCGTCTCAACCCGGCCAAGACTGAGTGGCTGTGCATACCGGCATCTCGGCCCAGTTTGGAGTGTCCATCTTTGGCCATAGGGGAGTGGTATTACCCCTGTGGATAGGGTGCGGAATCTGGGGGTCCTCCTGGACGTTCGGCTCCAGTTGGAGGAGCAGGTTCATCTGGTTCGCCAGCTGCGCCCTTTTCTGGACCAAGATGCCCTACGCACGGTTACTCATGCCCTTGTTACCTCCAGACTCAACTACTGCAACGCTCTCTATTTAGGACTGCCCTTGCATACCATCCGGAGATTGCAGCTGGTGCAGAATGTGGCGGCGCGGGTGGTGATGTGAGTTTCCCGTTCTCCCATGTTACCCCCTCCTGCGCTGCCTTCATTGGCTGCCAGTTGCGCCCGGTGAGATTCAAGGTTTTAGTGTTAACATACAAAGTCCTTCATGACATGGGTCCCCAATATTTAAGGGAGCGGCTCCTGCCGACATCGAATGCCAACCATCCTGTGCGAGCACATAGGCAAGGACTCCTTGGGGTCCCATCGGCTGGCCAATGCCGGCTGGCAGTCCCCCGATGACGAGCCTATTCTATAGCGGCCCCAGACCTCTGGAACCAACTTCCCTGGAGCTCCGCCTGGCCCCCTGACCTCCGCACCTTCCGCCATGACTTGAAGACCTGGTTGTTTAACCAATCCGGGTTGTGATTTTCTGGGATGGGATGGTTTTTTTATGGGATAGTTTTAAGGGATATTTTTATGGGTTGTACTTGTAATTGTAATGGGGCTTATTTAGTTTAATCTGCTTTTAAATTATTTATTGTTGCTGTTGTTTTATTTGTAAGCCGCCCCGAGTCTTCGGAGATGGGGCGGCATATAAGTCCCATTAATAAATAAATAAATAAATATATGTGCAGTACACATAGGATTCATATTTATCATATATACTTTTCTCAGGTTTGGAGAATTTCTAGAAGCCTTCGTTTCCCCACATGTGTAGTCATGTTCAGTTTCAGACTTATGGGGACCTGAAAGATTCATTTATATCCAGCACTACTGGCAAGTGAAGCCTTTGCAAAAAGCATGCAGCTGAACCTGGAAGCCTGCCTTGTTGACGTGGAGGAAGGATACCACAGTTGAGGTTGAATAGGAGCAGATGCTTCTACCCTCCGAAAGGAAATTGAAGTCTATATAAAAGAAGTCTGGCAGAGAAAAAAAATTAAGGCAGCCAATTTAATGATCTCCTGGAATATATCATAATGGTTATATTTGGGCTACTACAGTGCTTTGTGGGGATGGGGAGAGTCAGGCTACAGGTCCAGCTGGATTGTACATTATTTGTGGTACATGAAGTCTCATGGTTTAGTTGTTTCAATTTTCTATTGTTTCATACAGCTTGATAGATACCAGCAGTGTTAAGTGAACCTCATTATCTGGGCAAGCATTTTACTATGTGTCTTTATTCAGAATAATTCCTCTAACAATGCTGGGAATATTAACTTATTCTTTTGTAATACAATCATAGTAATTTGTTTGATATTTAATTAATAAATTACATACATATTTTCCCCCTTTTCTGCTTATTTAGTTTTGTTTGGTTTTGTTAACTTAGGTTGGTTGTATTTTATTGTTACTCTCTGTTCTAAATACACCACAATGCTGTTTCTTTGGGGCAACTGGAAAACAGACTGCTGTGTATGCAAGCTTAAGATCCCAGAAGAAAGATGAAGTTTAAATCTAACTAGACAACCCATGACCATTGGATCATTGTTTCAGAGATATTTCCTTATCCCAACAGAGAAACAGAATGACCACAGGCAGGAAAACAAAATATGAGAGTGGGAGTGACTTCCAACTTCCTATAACTTCTCCATTGTATATACTTGTGGGAAGCTGGGAGTGAGCATTACAGATCTTCCTTCCTTCCTGTTGGCTTTCCCTTTATGAGAGGGGCCACAGACACATCAGAAAAGGTACACAGCGGTGTGATATGGGTCAGAAAGAGTGCATGGAGGAGTGGAAGTGGCTGGTGAGGCACAAGTGCAGAGGGGCTGTAGAGTTTGCATACCTGAGGGAAACTTAGCAACTTGCAAGCTCTCCTGCTGTCTTCCCTACTACCTTGTGGGAAGCTGTAGGAGAGTGTTAGAAATTACAATCACATGACTGCGGCTGGTTGCAGCAGTACCACCAAAGTACCAGTAGGAGTATGGAAGCACTGAAATAGTCACAACTTTCCCAATAGGAATCATGGGTTGTAGATTTTGAACAGGTTCTGCAAGTTAGCTTATTTGAGGTACAATGATTCAAAAACTGTTGCCCTATAATGCACCATCTCACCCAGTTGAAGCTTACAAACAGACATAAGAGTGTATAGATGAATGAATAAAATGGGATTATTTAAAGGTTCAATATAACATTAACATAGAAACTAATAACTGGAAGGCATCAGGGGGTGCCTGTGAGGCATTTCTTGCTTAATAGAAAGGCTAGCATCACTAGGAAAACACCTCAGGTATTCCAGAGATGAGAGCCAATTTAGGATAGTGGTTGAAGCACCAAACTAGAAACTGGTAGACTTAGTTCTAGTCTACCATAGGCATAAAGCTATCTGGATGACTTTCAGCTAGTCTCTCCCTCAGCCCTAAGAAGAAGCCAAACCACTTCTAAAGTCTTACCACAAAAAATTCTGGGCTCTTTTCTAGGCAGTTGAAAGGAATCAACACTGACTTGAAGGCACAAAAAGATACGTTAAATTGATCATCTGCCAAAATCCTTAGGATGGTACAGCCCATGGAACAGTGTTGGTCTGGATTACCTGCAGACTATACTTTCTGTGTCAGCATAATTAATTCTCAGCTAAATTTGGATCAGTATCCCAATAATATGGGGTGCCAAGGACAGCAAAACTTCTGGTTTTGTATACAATTACACCTAATAGCGTTTACCTCTAAGGCAATCTTACTAATAATATTGTGTGGGTTTGGGGATAATAATGCCAAACATTTATGAGAATCATTGTAGTTAATATGATTGAGTAAACTTGTGAGAGTTTGTCCATTTCCAAAATATATTTGGGTCATCTCAGTAGGAATCATCTTTAGCATCCTCACTACTTTTCCTAAACTAAGTTGACACCCATTGATCTAACACTGAAAATTACATATTTTATAACATCAGCAGATGACACAACTTGATCCATCAGTATGGTCTCATAATTACTCTGATTGTATTATTCCTTCCCAAATGACACACAGAGTGGCTTGAACTGAGCTATTTTGTCATATTTTGTTCTGGTTGTTTTCTCAGGCATCATTGGAATGAAACATACTTGGGCCACGAGATCAGAGAATGTCATGGCTTCTGTGAGATAAATTTAACACCTTCATTAAAAAAAATCCCATCCACCTGCAATAGCAAATATCCTCAATCCTGTTTAAACAGAGCTCACGATTGGCTTGAATCCAGAGAAACAGAAGGAAGTCAGAGAACTTCCCAGCCCCCTCCTGCTGGATGTTCTCTCCAGTTATAGATTGGTGTTATTCTACAGGAATGTGGAAGAGAGGCACAGCTGGAGGGGGAAAGCCATAGAAATCAGGAATGTCTCCATTCTGCAGCTAGAAGTAACTTTCATGCATGCATATGGAAAGATCGTTTTCTGCTTCCAGATAGTCTCCAGCAATAAAGCCAGTACATAGATAGGTACACTGAAAAGCTGTGTGTCATAGGAAGACCACATAGTGTGATGATTAAAATGCGAGACCAACACAAGGGAAGCCCAGTTTTAGATTCCTGCTCACCCATGATATTTATCCAGTACCATAGCTTTGGGCCATTATATTTATCCTATCCCTCAAGCCAACCTATTCTTGATCCTTTCCTTCCTACTCTCTTTGTAGTTCTTAAAAGAAATACTGTAAAGTTATGTAGCAGGTCAAACTCCTTAGCCTTCTTAATCAAAACTGCACTGCTGAAATGCTCTGACAGAATGGGAGGGTTGAAACCTAAAGGAACACACTCTTGAAAGGCAGATCACGTATTATTGCCTGCACCCTCCAGGGATTCTTCTGCTATGCCTGAAAATTTACCAGAAAAAAAACTGCATTACTGGTTCTCATTGGGAAGTTTTGGAAGCACCTGGTGACTGAGGCTTACCCATATTCAAAAGAAACTCTATACATTTTTCCCCCTCCTTAGCTACAGATATACTTTCATCTTTGTTGTCCTTTTTGGTCTTCAGTGATGGTTGCGAAGTTTCAATAGCAAGAATGTTTTTAAAGAGCAGGAAATTGAACAGGAAAAACCACCTGTCAGGCAGGATATGGTGGAACTACAATAGATGAGATGTCTCCCTTCTTTTCCATCCAGGGCAACAGAACAAAAAAAAAGACAAAGGCTAAAGTCATTATTTATGGCATTTATATACTGTCCAACTCCCAGCATCTCTGAGCAATTCACAAATGATTTGAAACATGAAAAACATGATAATGAAAACAACAAAAAGAAAAAAGGGTAGAGATGGCAGAATAAAAAAAATCAGCAACAAAATAACCTAGGTTAAAAAAAGAGGCTTCAGTCATCCTCAGCAAAGGCCTGGTAAAGAGCCAGACTTCAGGCTTCTTCAAAGCACCAGCAAGGTTGGAAGAGAGAGAAACTCTATTCCATAGATATCCTTTTCCTTCCTCATACTCTTTGGTTAAGGTCAGATACCAGCTCTAATTTCTGGTTGGTGTCAGGCAAAGAAAAACAAGATATCTGTTCAAAAGACATAACCTAAGAAAAACCTGCAGGATTTGGCTTCAGTAATTATTTTCAACCCCTTCCTACCAGCTCTGCTTTGTGTCATGTAACAAGGATGGAAGAGGGGCAAGGCAGAGAATGGAACAGTCACCAATGTTCCAAGCCACAATTGTCTCTGTCACATGGATACATTAGAGGTTTTTTTCTGGATTTCTTTTATCTGCAGTCTTATAATGCTAATGAACAGAGGGAGACAAAGGCCAAACCTTGAACCTCGATATTCTTTTGGATGGAGGGAAAAATTAAAAGAGGGGATCTAAATAATTGTGTAAGCACAATGGGAAGGAGCCCTCAAAAATTAAAAAAAAAAACCAAGTTGGCGATTAGATTTTATAGTAGGCAAATTGAGGCAGTGACCACAACAACCTGAGTTGTTCCTTCAAATGGCCAAATCACTCAGACCGAAATGTGAACTTGGGGTTTTATGATTTACAGAGTTTGGTGATTCTGGCTGGCTTATGATATTCAGACTAAAAGTATGGAATATTGCCTTTATCCACAGGTTTTGCCTGGTTGAATAAGATACCAAAACTCTAGGATTCATAAAACCAATAGATTCTTCCAATCTTTTCAAGAAACCTACAGTTCTGTTCTGAAAAATCATAATAAGATAGATTCACTATGAAAATATTTCATAATCTCCAAAGGACAAAAATTGAGGCAAACCACAGTAAATTTTGTGCCTCTCCAGCATCTTGAAACAGAAGTGTTAAGGAGATCAAACAAGGAACTCTTGAGCTCTGGTTCTTGCATATATAATTGGGACCTTATATGAACAACTGAGTACAGTCACACACAAAAAATGTAAGTGGGAGTAACGTTTGAAGCCATTTGAGAAATATCACCATTTAATCTACCAATTTCAAAGTCTTCTGCATTTACCAATTTCAAAGTCTTCTGCAGCTTGATTAAGACTGAGAAAATAGCAAGGTTAGTATCTCATATTTCACTCATGAAATAACCATAATGTCATAATTTTACTCCTACTGTGTTTTCTCTAAAATAAGACCCAACCGAATAATATAAGCCCTAGCATGATTTTTCAGGGTGCTCAAAATATATGCCCTACCCCAAAAATAAGCCCCCATTAAGATTGTCAGCCAGACGGATGCATTTAGTACTGTATTTCCCCCAAATTAAGATCTAACCAGAAAATTAGCCCTTACTTGCCTTTTGGAGCAAACATTAATGTAAGATCCAGTCTTATTTTGGGGGAAACATAGTAGTTATATAGATAAATATATTGAGAGAACATGGGTTCCCCTTTTAACTGTTACCAAGCATATCTAATCTTATCCATTGTGTGAGGTAAGCACTAACATTCATAGCAGTTTAATAGCAGTTTAAATGTATGTTTTAGACTGATATAACATCCTGATTTAGTATAACTACAAACTATAGATTAACAAATAGTACAGTTAAAGTGCTTTTTTTGAAATGAGATGTAGATTTCACAATTCTGTAATTTGAGCCAAGCTCTATACATGTCCTAGATTTTCTATAATGAACAGTTAACAGTTATATATGACAGGGAGAGCTGCCATGCTTGAGAACATGGCTCTTCTTTTCAACACTGACCATATCAAGAGGAAAGATTTATTTTCCCTGGGAAGTCTTCCTGCTGAGTGCTGTGTGGATGGGAGATGGAGTCTAAATTCTCTAGGAGACCTGTAAGCTGGAATGGAAACTTCTGGGAGATAAGAACAAGTAGGAAGCTGGGAGGGGGCGTTTCTTTCAGATTCTGCAAGGGATGCTGCCAGTGAGAGAAATTATGGGACCAGAAGTGAACCAAGGAGAGGTAACCAGAAAGGTGAGGAGCTAGACAATCCATGGGTTAGGAGTAAAGAGGAACCAAGTGATGTTTGCAGAGACTGAGGAAGAACCTAAAAGAAAGTGGCAAAGAGCAAAGGAACCAAAGAGTGCTGAAAAGGACAATCCTGTAGTACCGTTACAGTGCAAAATCCAGATGGTCCAAGTTCTAGCAAGAGAAAGAGAATTTAGTTGCAACAGCAGTACTAGGGGAGTACTGCAAAACCAGCAATTAAAGTCAGTGATTTGAGGGAGAAGGGAGGAGGCCAAAGTGATGTCCAAGGAAAGAAATATTAAGTAATAACATCTACAAGGATTGGATAAGGACACATAGAGCATATGGTTATGTTTTTCCCCTTGGGCCTTCACTTTTACACGCACTTATAAATACATAACCTTTATTTCTTTATTGAAATCTGTAAAGAACAATAACTGACACTTGGATTCCACAGAGCTGACAGTACAGATCTAAAACAGTTCCTATCTTTTATTATTTATTGTTTATATTTATATAAATATATAATACTTGTATGTTTATATTATTTAAATATATAAAAATATATTTCACATTTTTAACAACTCCGTTCTTACTCTCTCTGACAATACTCATTGTTATGAATACTGTAATATTTATGAGGTAGACATAGAAAAAGTCAGGGGTGCTCATAGCTGACTATCTCTCTATTATCACACACAATGAGGAACTAAATAACTAAGTAAAACATCAAAATACTTTTTGTGCAGTCTACAATATATGACTTTTAAACTTGCTAACTATCGCTATGCTCACTTTGGTTGATATACATCACCAACTGTGCTATGCAATAAATTTTAAAAGCATGGTAACATGGTAGCAATAGAAATAGCATTTAGATTTATATGCCACTCCATAGTGCTTTACAGCACTCTCTGAGCTGTTTACAAATGTCAGCATATTGTCCCCAACAATCTGTGCATTCTCATTTTACCGACCTCAGAAGGATGGAAGGCTGAGGCAATCTTGAGCCAGTCAGGATAGAACTCCTGGCTGTGGGCAGAGTTAGCCTGCAATGCTGCATTCTAACTACTGCACCACCACATCTCAATATGATAAAAGATGCTCCCACATATTAGCTTTTTTGAAGATCGGAAGTGTTTATTCTATGCATACCATCCTTCACCACAAGCAACACTTTTTCCTAATTCCAGTTTCTGTTGTAACACGTAATTAGAGAATCTAGAATATAGATTTATAAATACAACTTCCAAAAGCCTGGCCACTAGTGAGGGCTTCTGGGAATTGTAGTTCATAAGTTCTGGTATGTATCTGCTTCTTCTTTTTTGTGTGCCATATCCATCATCAGATGTTGGTGATCCTATTTTTATCAACAGCCTCATGAAGAAGTGCTGCTTACTTTTGAATATGTATGCTGAATATGCATATGTATGTAGCTTACCTTTCAATTATATCAGGAATATAGTGAACGTTCACAGGAATATAAATCTGTACAATTTTAAATGGTATTGAAAATTTTACAAAGCCATTTCATGCCTAGTTTGAAAAAGAGTTTATATAAAAATTTATTTAATGTTAGATACTGCTGCAGTAATCAAGCAAGCAAGCAAGCAAGCAAGCAAGCAAGCAAGCAAGCCATCTATCTATCTATCTATCTATCTATCTATCTATCTATCTATCTATCTATCTATCTATCTATCTAGTGTGTGTGTGTATGTGTCTGTCTGTCTGTCTGTCCTTGTTTACTAGCTTTAAAACAAGAAAAGAAAATGGGACATAATGTCTGTTCACACGTTACCAAGGTACCTAATCTGAAGAATTCTTCACCAAACATATATTTAAAAATGAGCAGTTTCAAGAGCTGAATATTGCTGATTTTCGCATTAGGATGCAGAGGAAAAGAACACAGATGAAACTATTTTTGAAGCCCATGTAAACTAAATTCAAATACCAGATTCAGTTCCAGAAATATGCTTCAGAGTGCATAGTCTGCACAGGTACCCTTGGAGGAAAGGAAATGTGCAATGCAATGTCATAATGCAAAGCATGTCACTTACAGGCTTGCCTGTGACATCGGAATTCAAGTAACAAAGCTCAGGGTTTGTGTTGCAACCTCATGATGTAATTTTGTGACCTTTTTTCAATGCCTTTTGTATCAGATGCTGATTTCTACCTGTAAGATTAGGTGCAATGACTATTTTGACTGTAGTCATTTGTAGTTCAGCAGGCTCTGTAATACTTTTTCTGACATACTGTGCAACTCTATTACGCTGCCTGTAGAGGTAAGTTACCATATTTTAATTTATTTATTTATTTTATTTTGTCAAGAGATTATTAGATAACAGGTGTAAGTATAAACATAATTATGAATACATGATATGAATACGAATAAGAAAAAAAGAAAGAAACAATAGGACAGGGACGGTAGGCATGTTGGTGCGCTTATGCATGTCCCCTACAGACCTCTTAGGAAAGGGGTGAGGTCAACAGTAGACAGTCTAAGGTTAAGGTTTTTGGGGTTTGGGGAAGAAACCACAGAGTCAGGTAGAGTATTCCAGACATTGACCACTCTGTTGCTGAAGTCGTATTTCCTGCAATCAAGTTTGGTGCGGTTTACCTTGAGTTTGTATCTATTGTGTGCTCTTGAATTGTTGTGGTTGAAGCTGAAGTATTCATTTACAGATAGGACATTGCAATATATAATTTTATGTACTATACTTAGATCGAACCGAAGGCGGTGTAGTTCTAGGTTGCCTAGGTCTAAAATTTCAAGTCTGGTGTCATAAGGTATTCTGCTATGAGTAGAGGAATGGAGAACTCTTCTTGTGAAATATTTCTGGACTTTCTCAATTGTATTAATATCAGATATGTAATGCGGGTTCCAGACTGATGAGCTATATTCAAGTATTGGTCTAGCAAATGTTTTGTATGCTCTAGTTAGTAGAGTGATATTACCGGAGAAAAAGCTATGCAGGATTAGGTTTACAACTCTTAATGCCTTTTTGGCTATGTAGTTACAGTGGGCTCTAGCATTTAGATCATTTGAGATGTGTACTCCAAGGTCCTTGACAAAGTTTAGATCATCAACAAGGTCTTGATTATTCAGCTTGTATTTTATTTTCTGATTTTTTTGCCAATATGTAAGACATAGCATTTATTGGTTGAGATTTGAAGTTGCCATTTGTTTGACCATTCTGACACATAGTCGAGGTCTTTTTGAAGGGTAGCAGTATTGTCAGTGGTGTTGAATAGCTTTACATCATCAGCGAAAAGAACGCAGTTGTTCTTAATATGATCACAGAGGTCATTTATGTAGAGTATGAAGAGAGTTGGTCCTAGAACGCTGCCTTGGGGGACGCCACTGTTGACAGGTACAGAATTTGATAGGACGCTCCCAATTTTGACCATTTGTTGCCTGTTTGACAGGAATGCTTCTATCCAGTCATGCAGGTGTCCAGAGGTACCATAAGATTTTAATTTTAGGAGTAGTTTGTCATGTACCACTGAATCAAAGGCTTTACAGAAGTCTATGTAAATTGCGCCAATTGCTTTGCTCTGATCAAGTTGTGTAGTCCATTTGTTTTTGCAGTGTAAGAGTTGCAGATTACAGGATAGTTTTTTTCTGAAACCAAATTGTTTGTTAGAGAGTAGGTTGTTTGTCTCTAAGTGGAGGATAATGGATTAGTTAATAATTGATTCTATGACTTTACAAGTGACGCAGCATAAAGAGATTGGTTTGTAATTTTCAACTAGGCTGGGGTCTCCCTTTTTGAAGATGGGGATGACCGTGGCTAGTGACCATAGGTTTGGCAAGGAGCTGGTCCTGAAAGATCTTTCAAAGATTATGCTTAGAGTTATTGTTTCCAGCCTTTCCTTTTTCTTTTATTTAGGCCAAACATGGATCATAGTCAGTTGTTCTGGAGCAAATTACTTGAGTTGCCCTGCCCATATGGTTGTGTCATTCAACCATAATCTTCTAGCCTCAAGAAATTACATCACATAACACAATTCCCATGTGGCACTCTCTACAGGGTGGAGTGGTGTATGTCTAAAACAAATATGAAACACTTTTGTTCTGGATTCATTTGTGGAAATGTAACTGCAGCTGGATTGTTCTATCAATTCTGGAACAAAACTATCATATCTGATTTTCTTCAGTATTCATTTTCTCAAGCATTTGTTTGGTTTGGCATTATTTTTACATCAAGTTGTGAATAAAAACCTGCACAAAAACTTGCATGCTTTTCCAGCACACACTTTTTTCCAGGATACACACTTTCTGTAAGCAATGCATTTTTGAATGCATTTGTCTTTAATGTATACAATTTTGAATGTGGATTTCCTTAACATATCTATTCTCATTTTTTTAACTGCAAACCACATGGAAATCTGCATTTTTCAATGTTTTGAAATAAGTGTGTCTTCCAGTTTACCTATAACTCCTACAGATGCAAACTTGATAAAACTGTATTACAATTAGGACAGAATAAGCCAGACAACACATAACAATTGAATCAGAGTTTGGAAAAGAAATATGAGATTATTTGATCAACATTTGACTCCTGCCATTTTCTTGGCAACTTTTCAGAAATGGTTTCCTCTTGCCTTCTTTCTAAGGGCTGAGAGAGAGTTACTGGCCTAAGGTCACCAACTGGCTTTGTGCCTAAAGTGGAACCAGAACTCCCAGTCTCCCAGTCTAATCTGTTGTTTTACGTGTTGGTATTTTGCCATTTTATTCAATTATTTTTCCATGTTTATCCCTACAACTTTATATTCTATATTTCATTCTTATTTATTGTTATATATCTTAAATCTACACAAACTAGCCAATTTATATACTGTATATGTATAGACATCCTTGAATTATGACAATAGAATCTGAAGTTTCAGTCCTAAACTGCTGTGCTTGTTAAGATGGGGCATCACATGGCCAGACTTGATTTTATGAACAGTTATACAACTGTCATGAATAAATACATTATAGTCATTAAACAAATCACATGCTTCTTAAGTGAACCCAGCATATTCAGTGAGCATTTTTTATCAATTTCTGCTGGAAAACAACAACAACATTGCAAATTGCAGTCAAGTCACTGCAAGACACTGCAATCCTCAGAAAATTATTAATGTTGTCCTTTTCAGGATAACATTCCAGTTTTCAAATGTTTTTGCCAAAAAAGTTTAACAAACACGAGGGGGAAAATTATATGTGCTAAAAACAAGTCATAATCTCTATGCCAGAACAAAAGTCCCAACTAAGGCAAAAGACCAAATATATAAAAGGGCCAAATATTCTTATTCAATTGTTACTGAAACTGAGGGTATTAGCCAGGAATGCCACTGTTATGTATGTAGGTTTGAATGTCATTGGTTTAGTTTGAATTGTTCTTGTAAAATGTCAAATAGGATTGGTTTAAAAAGTGCGGGAAAACCCTGCACTCTGATTGGCTGGCAACTACGGCTGCTGGCTATAAGTAGCAGCCGTAGCCCAGCCAGGTCGGGTCCATTCAAGCTGTAGTCACTTAATAAACTCTTCACTGAAGCTCTTCGCGTCTGACTCTTCATGCAAACTTAACACTGGCGACGAGGATGGGATTCCCCTGAAGAAGAGATGACGCGGAAGACAAGCAGAAGAGCGAGATGGCTGTGCTGAACACCCCCCCAGCCCCGTTTGATCCGGCAGCAGGAGACTGGGAATCGTATGCGGATCGCTTCCAAATGTATTTGGAAGGAAATGACCTCGCCGACATCTCTGAGAAGCGGAAGAGGGCGGTCTTCCTTATACACTGCGGTCCGGCAGTCTTCAAGATGGCAAAGGGATTGGTGGGAGCTGCAGACGTTAAGGTAATGGAATGGCCTGATTTAGAAAAGCTTTTAAGAGCCCATTATGCCCCACAAGTATCGTGCCTCATTAAGAGACACGAGTTTTACCGTCGGGATCAAGGGGAAAGCGAAAACGTTAACGACTTCATGGCAAGCTTAAGAGACATTTGGGGTGCATGCGAGTTTAACAGTTTGGAGGAGGCCATGGGCGATCGGTTTGTTCTAGGTCTCAAAGACAAGGTGCTTCAGAGCAAATTATTATTAAAACCTAAGATCACGTTAAAAGAGCCCATAGAAGAGGCCTCCTCAGCAGAAGCCACTAAGTCCTCAGCAGCAGCCATGAAGAAAATTAACAAGGCCTCAAGCCATCCTGATGTGGAAAAGTCCACAACAACTCATTGCGAGCAGATAGATTCTGAATCAGACTATAATGAGGTGGAGGAAGGAATTTATAGACTCAGAATGGAAAAGAAAAAGATAGACCTGGGAAGAAAAAGGCAAGACTTTTATTGCAGAGGTTGTGGGGGGGGCAACCCCGCACTGAATGCAAGTTTCTTGATACCATCTGCCTGCGTTGTGAAAAACGAGGTCATCTAGCAAGAGTCTGCAAATCATCCAGAACTCTTCCACACAGAAGAAAGTTTCCTGACAAGGATTTCAAGCCCAACAACTTCAGTGAGAAAATGGGGCGCAACTCGGAAGCAAATGGGAAGAATGAAACTCATCAAACAGTCACCATGGGTCATTCTTCACCCTTGAGAAGCAGAAAAGTACATGTGAAGGTACTCATTGAAGGAAGGCCTTGCCAAATGGAAGTGGACTCAGGCTCCTATTTATCTATGGTGTCATGGGACACTATTCACAGGCTACTTCCCAACATTCAGAAGAAACATTTCCAGAAGCAAGCACTGACTCTTAAAGACTACCAAGGGAACAAGATTCCAGTAGTTGGAACAAGAGAATTCAACGTGAAGTTTAAAGGCCACAACAAACGTTTGCCCCTGACCATCGTGGACAAGGATTGCCCAAGCTTGCTGGGACTTGAGCGGTTCAATCCACTAGGCATCGAGGTGACTGGCATCAATCACATGATCAACTCTGAATGGGAGGAGGCCTTGAAGTCTGAGTTTCCAGAGGTCTTCAGCGACGGATTGGGCAAGTATATGGGGACCCCTATCACTTTCAACCTAGATCCCAGGGTGCCCCCAATTCGTTTAAAGCCCAGAAGGGTCCCATTTGCTTTAAAGGAAAAAATTGATGCACAATTAGACAAATTAATAGCTCAAGGAGTTTTAGAGCCCACTGACCACTCCAGATGGGAGACACCCATAGTCACACCAGTCAAGACTGATGGGTCAGTAAGAATCTGTGGAGACTATAAGGGGACACTGAACGCTTCAACAGAGTGCATATCCAGTTCCAGTGGTGCATCATTTACTACATTCACTTGGCAAGGGTACAGTCTTTGCCAAATTGGATCTGGCCCAGGCATATCAACAATTAACAGTTGATGATGCCACTGCAGAGGCCCAAACCATTGTGACTCATAGAGGTGCTTTCAAATGTAAAAGGTTACAGTTTGGAGTAAGCGTGGCACCAGGCATCTTCCAAAGCCTTATGGAAAGGATGCTCCAAGGACTGCCAGGGGTAGTACCTTACTTTGATGATGTGTTAATCTCTGCTGAAAATGACACTCAGTTACAAGAAAGACTCAGAGAAGTCCTTACCAGATTCAGAAAAGCGGGGTTAAAAGTCAAGGAAGAACAATGCACTCTTAAAACTGACAAGGTTGAGTTCCTGGGCTACATGATTGACAAGCATGGCATCCACCCTACAGATGCCAAGGTTCAAGCAATCATAGAAGCCCCTAGACCTAAATGCAAAACAGATTTGCAAGCCTTCCTTGGACTTATTAACTTTTATCACATGTTCCTACCTCAGAAGGCAACCATTGTTGAACCATTGCACAGATTACTTGACAAAAAGTCTGTTTGGATCTGGGGGAGGAAGGAACAATCAGCATTTAACAGTATTAAAAGACTAATCACGTCTGATGCTGTACTGATACAGTTCTCTGAGAATTTATCCGTTGTACTGACTTGTGATGCATCCCCTTTTGAAGTGTGTGGGGGGTTTTGAGCCACAGGCTTCCCAGCGGGAGAGAAGCCCCTATTGCATTTACTCTCGCACTTTGACTAAAGCAGAGAGGAATTACAGCCAATTGGACAAGGAAGCATTGGCAATTGTTGCAGCTGTCAAGAAATTTCATGAATATCTGTATGGGAGAACATTTACCATTGTTACAGATCACAAACCTTTGTTAGGCATTGTGGCAGGAGACAAACCTACACCTACTATCCTGTCACCAAGAATGCTGAGGTGGACTGAATTTCTTGCTGTTTATTCATACAAACTTATCCACAAGCCAAGCAAGGACATTGGACATGCTGATGCACTGAGTCGTTGCCCACTTCCTTGCCACAAGGAGGACTTTGAACCTGAAACACACACCTTTTTCCTAGAAACTGTTGCCAAGCTTCCAGTGCATGCTGCTGAAATTGCCAGAGAGACTGCCAAAGACACTGTGTTGGCTCCTGTTATAGGCTGGATTAAGAAAGGTTGGCCTCTTCAAGATCTACCTCACCTGGCTCAACCTTTTAAGTCCAGGCAAACTGAATTATCTGTATTAAGAGGATGTTTTTTGTGGGGTAACAGGGTGGTTATTCCTGCAAAACTGCAAAAAGAGGTTTTGGAAATGTTACATGAGGGTCATCCAGGTATTGTCAGAATGAAGGGATTGGCCAGGAGTTATGTATGGTGGCCAGGTATTGACAAAATGGTTGAAAACTGGGTTGCATCTTGTCCCAACTGTCAGGTAGTCAGGCCTGCCCCACCTCTCGCCCCCAAACAGGAATGGGAATGTCCTAGGGCCCATGGTCCAGGATTCACATTGATTTTGCTGGCCCTACCAGAGGGCACACCTTTCTTATTATAGTAGATGCATATTCCACATGGCTAGAGGTAATCCCCATGGTATCCACCACAACTGATGCTGTCATCAAACAGCTCAAAACTTTTGTAACCCACGGGTTACCAGATGTTCTTGTCTCTGACAATGGCCCTCAATTTACATCCAACCTTTTGAATCCTATTTAGCACAACAGGGTATCAGACATGCCCTTACTGCCCCTGGGCACCCTTCGACTAACGGCCGGGCTGAACGCATGGTACATTTTACCAAGGAGAAGCTTCAGCAACTGGATCCTGGGGACATCACTGAGAAAGTTGAAAACTTCTTAGTGTTCAGCACATCACTCCTAACCCATCTAATAACTTATCCCCAGCAGAGTTGTTGATGGGTAGGAAACTTAGGTCTTCCCTTGACCACCTTCATCCCACTTACGCACCCAACGCACCACTAGATTCCACTTCCAAAGTTCGCACATTCAGTGTGGGTGATTCTGTTTATGCTAAGAACCTTATGGGTGAACCTTTGTGGATTCCTGCTGAGATAACTCAAATCACAGGCCCTCGTTCTTACAGGGTGCAAACAGAGGATGGACTCCTCTGGAGCAGGCACATTGATCAACTTAGATCCAGGCTCTCTCAGGAACATCGCACTTGTTCCTCTCTAGTTTCCTCACCTGATGTCAATTCTAGGGGGGAAGGGGAGGAACAGGAGGAAAATCAACAAGCAAGAATCCACCCCATGTGTAACGAGCCATTATGACAGGAACCATTCCAAAACCTGTCACAATGCCAAAATCCATCCTTAGAAGTGGAAGATTGTACATCACTACCTGACTTGGGTGCTGACATTGGCCTGGAGATGGGTTGGGCGGAGAGACCAGATTCTAACAGTCAAACAGGGTCTTTTTTCACAGGAAGTCCCAGTGGGGAAATGTCAGCAGACACATTTCCTCTCACTGGGTGAGAATGTTAAAACTTCTGAACCACGAAGGTCTCAGCGTACACGCAAGAGCCCCACCTATTTAAAAGAATACATTAGATAGGTTGGGGTTTGGTATGGACTGAACCTAGTGGGGAGGGGTGTTATGTATGTAGGTTTGAATGTCATTGGTTTAGTTTGAATTGTTCTTGTAAAATGTCAAATAGGATTGGTTTAAAAAGTGCGGGAAAACCCTGCACTCTGATTGGCTGGCAACTACGGCTGCTGGCTATAAGTAGCAGCCGTAGCCCAGCCAGGTCGGGTCCATTCAAGCTGTAGTCACTTAATAAACTCTTCACTGAAGCTCTTCACGTCTGACTCTTCATGCAAACTTAACAGCCACCAAACCGCTTCTTTAACAATATTTGTCCTCCTTCCTTATAATCATTTAGGAAGCTCACAGCACTTATCTGAATTCAACAAATCTCTGGTCAGCATACATAGAAAAATGCTCAGGAACAGGAAAGTGTGTGTGAGGGAGTGGGGGCTGCTTTTCCATTCACAAGATGAACAATATTAATAACGCATAGAGGATTGATGGTTAGAAAGAAATAGGGATAATAGAAAAAATGAAAGGAATGTAACCTTGGAGCAAGAAGCCAATTTAAATGTATACTTATAACTTTTGTAAAAGAAAACCAGAAGCCGGTTTTTTTTGTATTTCTTTTTCTTTCTTTCTACACTTATGGCTTTGTTTTCTCTTTCTTTTTCTTACTTTTAATAATTATTTTGAGTTTTTTATCTTATTAGTGTAAAAAAATCTCAGAAAGTTATTGAAACAAGATGAGAAATATTAATAATCCTTTTTCTTTGTAACAGTGCTTGGAATGGTAATTTTCAAGAAATGAAGTGGGGGGATCAGTTTTCTCATGCTTCATTCCAGCCTATCTATGTTCCAAGCTGATTTTAGTTTTAAACAATATTGTCAATAATATGCAATGTGCCACAATTAGTTTGGGCTTCAAAACTGTAAGTCCAGTTGCCTTTTGAAAAAGCAGCTTTGGGGCAACCATGACCTGGATGACTGAGAATCTCCATACACATTTAGTTCAAAGTTATACTTTGAGATTTGCATTTAACAGCACTTTACATGCTACCACTTTCCCTAAACTTGGGGGCTGGGGACATGGTTGCAGTTGCTTTCATGACAGTCATCATTAATAAGAACAAGAATAACTAGGTTGGGGGGGGAAGGAATTCTAAAAAACTTTACTAGAGCCTATAACTTTGCTCAGAAAATATAATAGATAACAATTCATTATTATAATTCAGTTTATCAAATTCTAATTATTCAATTAGCCCAAATTCTCTCCATTCCATGACATTTCCATTCCTTTTTTCATTCATACTGTTAAGTTTGCATGAAGAGACAGACGCAGAGTGCTTCAAGCTCTTTGTTTATTAGTGACTACAGCTCAGAATGAACCCACTTTGGCTGGGCTGCGGCTGCTACTTATAGCCAGCAGCCGTAGTTGCCAGCCAATCAGAGTGCAGAGTTTTCCTGCACTTTTTAAACCAATCATTTCTTACATTTTACGAGAACAGTTCAAACTAAACCAATGACTTTAAACCTACATACATAACACCCCTCCCCACTAGGTTCAGTCCATACCAAACCCCAGCCTATCTAATGTATTCTTTTAAATAGGTGGGGCTCTTACGTGTACGTTGAGACCTACGTGGTTCAGATGTTTTAAGGTTCTCACCTTGTGAGGGAGGAAATGTGTCTGCTGACATTTTCTTACTAGGACTTGTAGTAATGGTAGAACCTGTTTGGTTACTACAACCTGGTCTCTCCTCCCAATCCATCTCCAAACCAATGTCAGCACCTAAATCAGGTAATGATGTACAATCTTCCATTTGTGAAAATGGTTGTTGGTATTGTGACAGGTTTTGGATGGTTCCTGTCATGTTAGCTCATTACACATGATTCTTGCTTGTTCATTACACTCATGATACTCCCCTTCCCCCCTAGAAGAGGTATTAGGTATGGGAACTAGAGAGGAACAATTGCAATGTTCCTAAGATAATCTGGATCTAAGCTGATCAATGTGCCTGCTCCAGAGGACACCATCCTCTGTTTGTACCCTGTAAGAATGAGGGCCTGTGATTTGAGTTATCTCAGCAGGAATCCACAAAGGTTCACCCATAAGGTTCAATGGATGTAAATTGAGGACCATTGTCAGAAATGAGTACATCAGGTAACCCGTGAGTTACAAAAAGCTTTTTAAGCTGTTTGATGACAGCATCAGTTGTGGTGGATGCCATAGGGATGACCTCTAGCCATTTGGAATATGCATCTACTATAATAAGGAAAGTGTGCCCTCTGGTAGGGCCAGAAAAATCAATGTGAATCCTGGACCATGGGCCCCTAGGACATTCCCATTCCTGTTTGGGGCGAGGTGGGCAGGCCTGACTACCTGACAGTTGGGACAAGATGCAACCCAGTTTTCAACCATTATGTCAATACCTGGCCACCATACATAACTCCTGGCCAATCCTTCATTCTGACAATACCTGATGACCCTCATGTAACATTTCCAAAACCTCTTTTTGCAGTTTTGCAGGAATAACCACCCTGTTACCCCACAAAATGCATCCTCTTAATACAGATAATTCAGTTTGCCTGGACTTAAAAGGTTGAGCCAGGTGAGGTAGATCTAGAAGAGGCCAGCCTTTCTTAATCCAGCCTATAACAGGAGCCAATAAAGTGTCTTTGGCAGTCTTTCTGGCAATTTCAGCAGCGTGTACTGGAAGCTTGGCAACAGTTTCTAGGAAAGAGGTGTAAGTCTCAGTGTGAGAAGGAAGTGGGCAGCAACTCAAAGCATCTGCATGCCCAATGTCTTTGCCAGGCCTGTGGATGAGTTTGTATGAATAAGCAGCAAGAAATTCAGTCCACCTCAGCATTCTTGGTGACAGGATAGTGGGTGTAGGATTGTCTCCTGCCACAATGCCTAACAGAGGTTTGTGATCTGTGACAATGGTAAATGTTCTCCCATATAAATACTCATGGAATTTCTTGACAGCTGCAACAATTGCCAAGGCTTCCTGGTCCAGTTGGCTGTAGTTCCTCTCTGCTTTGGTCAAGGTGCGAGAGTAAAATGCAATAGGAGCTTCCCTCCCGCTGGGAAGCCTGTGGCTCAAAACCCACCCCCACTCCAAAAGGAGGCATCACAAGTCAGTACAACAGGAAATTCTCAGAGAACTGTATCAGTACAGCATCAGGCGTGATTAGTCTTTTAATATTGTTAAATGCAGATTGTTCTTTTCTGCCCCAGACCCATGCAGACTTTTTGTCTAATAATCTGTGCAGTGGTTCTGCAATGGTTGCCTTCTGAGGTAGGAACATGTGATAAAAGTTAATGAGTCCAAGGAAGGCTTGCAAATCTGTTTACATTTTGGTCTAGGGGCTTCTTTGATTGCCTGAACCTTGGCATTTGTGGGTGGATACCATGCTTGTCAATCATATAGCCCAAGAACTCAACCTTGTCAGTTCTAAGAGTGCATTTTTCTTCCTTGACTTTTAACCGGCTTTCTGAATCTGGTAAGGACTTCTCTGAGTCTCTCTTGTAACTGAGTGTCATTTCAGCAGAGATTAACACATCATCAAAGTAAGGTACTACCCTGGCAGTCCTTGGGCATCCTTTCCATAAGGCTTTGAAGATGCCTTGTGCCACTTTACTCAAAACTGTAACCTTTACATTTGAAAGCACCTCTATGAATCACAATGGTTTGGGCCTCTGCAGTGGCATCATCAACTGTTAATTGTTGATATGCCTGGCCAGATCCAATTTGGCAAAGACTGTACCCTTGCCAAGTGAATGTAGTAAATGATGCACCACTGGAACTGGATATGCGCTCTGTTGAAGCGCATGGTTCAATGTTCCCTTGTAGTCTCCACAGATTCTCACTGACCCATCAGTCTTGACTGGTGTGACTATGGATGTCTCCCACCTGGAGTGGTTGGTGGGCTCTAAAACTCCTTGAGCTATTAGTTTATGTAATTGAGCATCGCTTTTTTCCTTGAAGGCAAATGGGACCCTTCTGGGCTTTTAAGCGAATTGGTGGCACCTTGGGATCTAGATTGAAAGTGATAGGGGTCCCCATATGCTTGCCCAATCCGTTGCTGAAGACCTCTGAAACTCAGACTTCAAGGCCTCCTCCCATTCAGAGTTGCTCACGTGATTGATGCCAGTCACCTCGTGCCTGTGATTGAACCACTCCACTAGTCCCAGCAAGCTGGGCTGATCCTTGTCCACGATGGTCAGGGCAAACGCTTGGTGTGGCCTTTGAACTTCACGTTGAAATTTCTTGTTCCAACTACTGGAATCTTGTTCCTTGGTAGTCTTTAAGAGTCAGTGCTTGCTTCTTGAAATGCTTCTTCTGAATGTTTGGGAGTAGTCTGTGAATAGTGTCTCATGACAACCATAGATAAATATGAGCCTGAGTCCACTTCCATTTGGCAAGGCCTTCCTTCAATTAGTACCTTGGATGCACCTTTTCTGTTATTGATAGAAGAAGAATG
>CM019148.1:198212369-198262758 GCA_009733165.1 Naja naja | reverse complement strand
CGAATGCAAGTTTCTTGATACCATCGTTGCTGCCAGAAAAACGAGTCATCTAGCAAGAGTTCGTAAATCATCCAGAACTCTTCCACAGAAGAAAGTTTCCTGACAAGGATTTCAAGCCCAACAATCTCAGTGAAATGGGGCCAATGGAAAAATGGGAAGAATGAAACTCATCAAACAGTCACCGTAATCTTCACCTGAGAAGAAAAGTACATGTGAAGTTGTAATCATTGAAGGAAGCCTTGGAAGTGGACTCAGCTCCTGCTTATCTATGGTGTCATGGGACACTATTCACAGGCTACTTCCAACATTCAGAAGAAACATTTCCAGAAGCAAGCACTGACTCTTAAAGACTACCAAGGGAACAAGATTCCAGTAGTTGGAACAAGAGAATTCAACGGAAGTTTGGCCACAACAAACGTTTGCCCCTGACCATCGTGGACAAAGATTGCCCAAGCTTGCTGGGACTTGAGCGGTTCAATCCACTAGGTATCGAGGTGACTGGCATCAATCACATGATCAACTCTGAATGGGAGGAGGCCTTGAAGTCTGAGTTTCCAGAGGTCTTCAGCGACGATTGGGCAAGTATATGGGGACCCTATCACTTTCAACCTAGATCCCAGGGTGCCCCCACCTTTAAAGCCCAGAAGGGTCCCATTTGCTTTAAAGGAAAAATTGATGCACAATTAACAAATTAATAGCTCAAGGAGTTTTAGAGCCCACTGACCACTCCCAGATGGAGACACCCATAGTCACACCAGTCAAGACTGATGGGTCAGTAAGAATCTGTGGAGAACTATAAGGGGACACTGAACGCCCAACAGAGTGCATATCCAGTTCCAGTGGTGCATCATTTACTACATTCACTTGGCAAGGGTACAGTCTTTGCCAAATTTGATTCTGGCCAGGCATATCAACAATTAACAGTTGATGATGCCACTGCAGAGGCCCAAACCATTGTGACTCATAGAGGTGCTTTCAAATGTAAAAGGTTACAGTTTGGAGTATGGCACCAGGCATCTTCCAAAGCCTTATGGAAAGGATGCTCCAAGGACTGCCAGGGGTAGTGCCTTACTTTGATGATGTGTTAATCTCTGCTGAAAATGACACTCAGTTACAAGAAAGACTCAGAGAAGTCCTTACCAGATTCAGAAAGGGTTAAAAGTCAAGGAAGAAAAATGCACTCTTAAAACTGAAAAGGTTGAGTTCCTGGGCATGATTGATTGCATGGCATCCACCCTACAGATGCCAAGGTTCAAGCAATCATAGAAGCCCCTAGACCTAAATGTAAAAACAGATTTGCAAGCCTTCCTTGGACTTATTAACTTTTATCACATGTTCCTACCTCAGAAGGCAACCATTGTTGAACCATTGCACAGATTACTTGACAAAAAGTCTGTTTGGATCTGGGGAGGAAGGAACAATCAGCATTTAACAGTATTAAAAGACTAATCACGTCTGATGCTGTACTGATACAGTTCTCTTGAGAATTTATCCGTTGTACTGACTTGTGATGCATCCCCAGTGTGTGGGGTTTGAGCCACAGGCTTCCAGCGGGAGAGAAGCCCCTATTGCATTTACTCTCGCCTTTGACTAAAGCAGAGAGGAATTACAGCCAATTGGACAAGGAAGCATTGGCAATTGTTGTCAAGAAATTTCATGAATATCTGTATGGGAGAACATTTACCATTGTTACAGATCACAAACCTTGTTAGGCATTGTGGCAGGAGACAACCCACACCTACTATCCTGTCACCAAGAATGCTGAGGTGGACTGAATTTCTTGCTGTTTATTCATACAAACTTATCCAAAGCCAAGCAAGGACATTGGACATGCTGATGCACTGAGTCGTTGCCCACTTCCTGCCACAAGGAGGACTTTGAACCCTGAACACACACCTTTTTCCTAGAAACTGTTGCCAAGCTTCCAGTGCATGCTGCTGAAATTGCCAGAGAGACTGCCAAAGACACTGTGTTGGCTCCTGTTATAGGCTGGATTAAGAAAGGTTGGCCTCTTCAAGATCTACCTCACTTGCCTCAACCTTTAAGTCCAGGCAAACTGAATTATCTGTATTAAGAGGATGTTTTTGTGGGGTAACAGGGTGGTTATTCTGCAAAACTGCAAAAAGAGGTTTTTGGAAATGTACATGAGGGTCATCAGGGTATTGTCAGAATGAAGGGATTGCCAGGAGTTATGTATGGTTCCAGGTATTGACAAATGGTTGAAAACTGGGTTGCATCTTGTCCCCACTGTCAGTAGTCAGGCCTGCCCCACCTCTCGCCCCCAAACAGGAATGGGAATGTCCTAGGGGCCCATGGTCCAGGATTCACTGATTTTGCCTGGCCCTACCAGAGGGCACACCTTTCTTATTATAGTAGATGCATATTCCACATGGCTAGAGGTAATCCCCATGGTATCCACCACAACTGATGCTGTCATCAGCAAACCTCAAAAAACTTTTGTAACCCACGGGTTACCAGATGTTCTTGTCTCTGACATGGCCTCAATTTACATCCAACCTTTTTGAATCTATTTTGCACAAAAGGGTATAGCACAGGTATCAGACATGCCCTTACTGCCCCTGGGAACCACCCCTTCGACTACGGCCGTGCCCCCTGAACCTTGGTACATTTTTACCAGGAGAAGCTTCAGCAACTGGATCCTGGGGACATCACTGAAAAGTTGAAAAACTTCTTAGTGTTCGAGCACATCACTCCTAACCCATCTAATAACTTATCCCCAGCAGAGTTGTTGATGGGTAGGAAACTTAGGTCTTCCCTTGACCACCTTCATCCCACTTACGCACCCACGCACCACTAGATTCCACTTCCAAAGTTCGCACATTCAGTGTGGGTGATTCTGTTTATGCTAAGAACCTTTGGTGAACCTTTGTGGATTCCTGCTGAGATAACTCAAATCACAGGCCCTCGTTCTTACAGGGTGCAAAGAGGATGGACTCCTCTGGAGCAGGCACATTGATCAACTTAGATCCAGGCTCTCTCAGGAACATCAGCACTTGTTCCTCTCTAGTTTCCTCACCTGATGTCAATTCTAGGGGGGAAGGGGAGGAACAGGAGGAAAATCAACAAGCAAGAATCCACCCCATGTGTAACGAGCCATTATGACAGGAACCATTCCAAAACCTGTCACAATGCCAAAATCCATCCTTAGAAGTGGAGATTGTACATCACTACCTGACTTGGTGCTGACATTGGCCTGGGATGGGTTGGAGGAGGACCAGATTCTAAACAGTCAAACATGTTCTTTTTCACAGGAAGTCCCAGTGGGAAATGTCAGCAGACACATTTCCTCTCTCACTGGGTGAGAATGTTAAAACTTCTGAACCACGAAGGTCTCAGCGTGCAAGAGCCCCACCTATTTAAAAGAATACATTATATAGGTTGGGGTTTGGTATGGACTGAACCGAGTGGGGAGGGGTGTTATGTATGTAGGTTTGAATGTCATTGGTTTAGTTTGAATTGTTCTTGTAAAATGTCAATAGGATTGGTTTAAAAGTCAGGGAAAACCCTGCACTCTGATTGGCCTGGCAACTAACGGCTGCTGGCTATAAGTAGCACCGTAGCCCAGCCAGGTCGGGCCATTCAAGCTGTAGTCACTTAATAAACTCTTCACTGAAGCTCTTCACGTCTGACTCTTCATGCAAACTTAACAGCCACCAAACCACTTCTTTAACAATATTTGTCCTCCTTCCTTATAATCATTTAGGAAGCTCACAGCACTTATCTGAATTCAACAAATCTCTGGTCAGCATACATAGAAAAATGCTCAGGAACAGGAAAGTGTGTGTGAGGGAGTGGGGGCTGCTTTTCCATTCACAAGATGAACAATTAATAACGCATAGAGGATTGATGGTTAGAAAGAAATAGGGATAATAGAAAAAATGAAAGGAATGTAACCTTGGAGCAAGAAGCCAATTTAAATGTATACTTATAACTTTTGTAAAAAGAAAACCAGAAGCCGGTTTTTGTATTTCTTTTTCTTTCTTTCTACACTTATGGCTTTGTTTTCTCTTTCTTTTCTTACTTTTAATAATTATTTTGAGTTTTTTATCTTATTAGTGTAAAAAAATCTCAGAAAGTTATTGAAACAAGATGAGAAATATTAATAATCCTTTTTCTTTGTAACAGTGCTTGGAATGGTAATTTCAAGAAATGAAGTGGGGATCAGTTTTCTCATGCTTCATTCCAGCCTATCTATGTTCCAAGCTGATTTTTAGTTTTAAACAATATTGTCAATAATATGCAATGTGCCACAATTAGTTTGGGCTTCAAAACTGTAAGTCCAGTTGCCTTTTGAAAAAAGCAGCTTTGGGGCAACCATGACCTGGATGACTGAGAATCTCCATACACATTAGTTCAAAGTTATACTTTGAGATTTGCATTTAACAGCACTTTACATGCTACCACTTTCCCTAAACTTGGGGGCTGGGGACATGGTTGCAGTTGCTTTCATGACAGTCATCATTAATAAGAACAAGAATAACTAGGTTGGGGGAAGGAATTCTAAAAACTTTACTAGAGCCTATAACTTTGCTCAGAAAATAATAGATAACAATTCATTATTATAATTCAGTTTATCAAATTCTAATTATTCAATTAGCCCAAATTCTCTCCATTCCATGACATTTCCATTCCTTTTTCATTCATACTGTTAAGTTTGCATGAAGAGACAGACGCAGAGTGCTTCAAGCTCTTTGTTTATTAGTGACTACAGCTCAGAATGAACCCACTTTGGCTGGGCTGGCTGCTACTTATAGCCAGCAGCAGAGTTGCCAGCCAATCAGAGTGCAGAGTTTTCCTGCACTTTTAAACCAATCATTTCTTACATTTTACGAGAACAGTTCAAACTAAACCAATGACTTTAAACCTACATACATAACACCCCTCCCCACTAGGTTCAGTCCATACCAAACCCCAGCCTATCTAATGTATTCTTTTAAATAGGTGGGGCTCTTACGTGTACGTTGAGACCTACGTGGTTCAGATGTTTTAAGGTTCTCACCTTGTGAGGGAGGAAATGTGTCTGCTGACATTTCTTACTAGGACTTGTAGTAATGGTAGAACCTGTTTGGTTACTACAACCTGGTCTCTCCTCCCAATCCATCTCCAAACCAATGTCAGCACCTAAATCAGGTAATGATGTACAATCTTCCATTTGTGAAAATGGTTGTTGGTATTGTGACAGGTTTTGGGATGGTTCCTGTCATGTTAGCTCATTACACATGATTCTTGCTTGTTCATTACACTCATGATACTCCCCTTCCCCCTAGAAGAGGTATTAGGTATGGAACTAGAGAGGAACAATTGCAATGTTCCTAAGATAATCTGGATCTAAGCTGATCAATGTGCCTGCTCCAGAGGACACCATCCTCTGTTTGTACCCTGTAAGAATGAGGCCTGTGATTTGAGTTATCTCAGCAGGAATCCAAAGGTTCACCCATAAGGTTCAATGGATGTAAATTGAGGACCATTGTCAGAAATGAGTACATCAGGTAACCCGTGAGTTACAAAAGCTTTTAAGCTGTTTGATGACAGCATCAGTTGTGGTGGATGCCATAGGGATGACCTCTAGCCATTTGGAATATGCATCTACTATAATAAGGAAAGTGTGCCCTCTGGTAGGGCCAGAAAATCAATGTGAATCCTGGACCATGGGCCCCTAGGACATTCCCATTCCTGTTTGGGGGCGAGGTGGGCAGGCCTGACTACCTGACAGTTGGGACAAGATGCAACCCAGTTTTCAACCATTATGTCAATACCTGGCCACCATACATAACTCCTGGCCAATCCCTTCATTCTGACAATACCTGGATGACCCTCATGTAACATTTCCAAAACCTCTTTTTGCAGTTTTGCAGGAATAACCACCCTGTTACCCCACAAAATACATCCTCTTAATACAGATAATTCAGTTTGCCTGAATTTAAAAGGTTGGGCAAGTTGAGATAGATCTTGAAGAGGCCAACCTTTCTTAATCCAGCCTATAACAGGAGCCAATAAAGTGTCTTTGGCAGTCTCTCTGGCAATTTCAGCAGCGTGTACTGGAAGCTTGGCAACAGTTTCTAGGAAAGAGGTGTAAGTCTCAGTGTGAGAAGGAAGTGGGCAGCGACTCAAAGCATCTGCATGCCCAATGTCTTTGCCAGGCCTGTGGATGAGTTTGTATGAATAAGCAGCAAGAAATTCAGTCCACCTCAGCATTCTTGGTGACAGGATAGTGGGTGTAGGATTGTCTCCTGCCACAATGCCTAACAGAGGTTTGTGATCTGTGACAATGGTAAATGTTCTCCCATATAAATACTCATGGAATTTCTTGACAGCTGCAACAATTGCCAAGGCTTCCTGGTCCAGTTGGCTGTAGTTCCTCTCTGCTTTGGTCAAGGTGCGAGAGTAAAATGCAATAGGAGCTTCCCTCCCGCTGGGAAGCCTGTGGCTCAAAACCCACCCCCACTCCAAAAGGGGAGGCATCACAAGTCAGTACAACAGGGAAATTCTCAGAGAACTGTATCAGTACAGCATCAGGCGTGATTAGTCTTTTAATATTGTTAAATGCAGATTGTTCTTTTCTGCCCCAGACCCATGCAGACTTTTTGTCTAATAATCTGTGCAGTGGTTCTGCAATGGTTGCCTTCTGAGGTAGGAACATGTGATAAAAGTTAATGAGTCCAAGGAAGGCTTGCAAATCTGTTTTACATTTTGGTCTAGGGGCTTCTTTGATTGCCTGAACCTTGGCATTTGTGGGGTGGATACCATGCTTGTCAATCATATAGCCCAAGAACTCAACCTTGTCAGTTCTAAGAGTGCATTTTCTTCCTTGACTTTTAACCCCGCTTTCCTGAATCTGGTAAGGACTTCTCTGAGTCTCTCTTGTAACTGAGTGTCATTTTCAGCAGAGATTAACACATCATCAAAGTAAGGTACTACCCTGGCAGTCCTTGGAGCATCCTTTCCATAAGGCTTTGGAAGATGCCTGGTGCCACGCTTACTCCAAACTGTAACCTTTTACATTTGAAAGCACCTCTATGAGTCACAATGGTTTGGGCCTCTGCAGTGGCATCATCAACTGTTAATTGTTGATATGCCTGGGCCAGATCCAATTTGGCAAAGACTGTACCCTTGCCAAGTGAATGTAGTAAATGATGCACCACTGGAACTGGATATGCGCTCTGTTGAAGCGCATGGTTCAATGTTCCCTTGTAGTCTCCACAGATTCTCACTGACCCATCAGTCTTGACTGGTGTGACTATGGATGTCTCCCACCTGGAGTGGTTGGTGGGCTCTAAAACTCCTTGAGCTATTAGTTTATGTAATTGAGCATCGATTTTTTCCTTGAAGGCAAATGGGACCCTTCTGGGCTTTAAGCGAATTGGTGGCACCTTGGGATCTAGATTGAAAGTGATAGGGGTCCCCATATGCTTGCCCAATCCGTTGCTGAAGACCTCTGGAAACTCAGACTTCAAGGCCTCCTCCCATTCAGAGTTGCTCACGTGATTGATGCCAGTCACCTCGATGCCTAGTGGATTGAACCACTCCACTAGTCCCAGCAAGCTTGGGCGATCCTTGTCCACGATGGTCAGGGGCAAACGTTTGGTGTGGCCTTTGAACTTCACGTTGAATTTTCTTGTTCCAACTACTGGAATCTTGTTCCCTTGGTAGTCTTTAAGAGTCAGTGCTTGCTTCTTGAAATGCTTCTTCTGAATGTTTGGGAGTAGTCTGTGAATAGTGTCTCATGACACCATAGATAAATATGAGCCTGAGTCCACTTCCATTTGGCAAGGCCTTCCTTCAATTAGTACCTTGACATGCACTTTTCTGTTATTGATAGAAGAAGAATGACCAATAGTTACTGTCTGATGAGTTTCATTCTTCCCCTTTGCTTCTGTGTTGCCCCATTTTCTCACTGAGGTTGTTGGGCTTGAATTCTTTGTCAGGAAACTTCCTTCTGTTGGGTGGAGTTCTGGATGATTTGCAGACTCTTGCTAGATGACCTCTTTTTTCACAACGGAGGTAGATGGTATCTAGGAACTTGCATTCAGTGCGGGGTGGCTTCCCCACAACCTCTGCAGTAGAAGTCTTGCCTCTTTCTTCCCAGGTCTTTCTTTTTCTTTTCCATTCTGAGTCTATAAATTCCTTCCTCCACCTCACTACAGTCTGACTCAGAATCTATTTGCTCACAATGAGTTGTTGTGGACTTTTCCACATCAGGATGGCTTGTGGCCTTGTTAATTTTCTTCATGGCTGCTGCTGAGGACTTGGTAGCTTCTGCTGAAAAGGCCTCTTCTATTGCGTCCTTCAGCGTGATCTTAGGTCTTAGTAATAACTTGCTCTGAAACACCTTGTCTTTAAGGCCCAGAACAAATCGATCGCGCATGGCCTCTTCTAAATTGTTAAATTCACATGCACCCCCAATGTCTCTTAAGCTTGCCATGAAGTCGTTTACGTTTTCGCTTTCCCCTTGATCCCGATGGTAAAACTCGTGTCTCTTTATGAGGCACGATACTTGTGGGGCGTAATGGGCTCTTAATAACTTTTCTAAGTCAGGCCATTCCATTACTTTCACATCTGCAGCTCCCGCCAATGCCTTCGCCATCTTGAAAACTGCCGGACCGCAGTGCGTGAGAAAGACCGCCCTCTTCCGCTTCTCGGAAATGTCGGCAAGATCATTTCCTTCCAGATACATTTGGAAACGATCTGCATACGTCTCCCAGTCTTCTGCCGTCGGATCAAATGGGCTGGGGGGGGGTGTTCAGCGCAGCCATCTCTCTCTTCTTCTGTTCCGCGTTGCTTTCTTCTTCAGGGAGATCCCACCTTCGTCGCCAGTGTTAAGTTTGCATGAAGAGACAGATGCGGAGTGCTTCAAGCTCTTTGTTTATTAGTGAGTACAGCTCAGAACGAACCCACTTTGGCTGGGCTGCTGCTGCTACTTATAGCCAGCAGCCGCAGTTGCCAGCCAATCAGAGTGCAGGGTTTTCCCGCACTTTTTAAACCAATCATTTCTTACATTTTACAAGAACAGTTCAAACTAAACCAATGACTTTAAACCTGCATACATAACACATACCATGTAATATCTTTCCCTTTATGTGAATTGATTATCTAACCCAATTCTTCAGGATTTTTATAGTGCATGTCATCATCCATTCTTCTAGTTTCAGTTAGTCCTTTCTTTTTCTCCCTGACCTGCCTTATCTAGCATTTAATGACACCCCACACACACCAAAACAAACTCACCAGGGCCTCTTCACAGCAGCTAAACTCACAAAAGTGAGTTCGGTGCAACATCCTGAAGCTGTTTGGCTCTCACTTCAAAACTAGCTAACAATAAAGCTGGGTTTTAAAATATTGCTATCAAGATGTCAACCAACTCAGATAAACAGGCTAACAGCAAGCAACAATCTAATCAAGGAACCACCAACTTCACTCTTACCAACTCCAACAGGGCAAGCCGCTAGTATATAAATTGAGAGCAAACCCCACTCCCTGCTAGCACTGATGATGTTACCTAATTTGGTAATGAAATGTCTGCAAAAAAACAATTAAGTTCAGGGAGCACCAAGGACCCTACAGATGTCAATCTACAATCTGTTCCAGTTTTGGCAATGATGCTGTCAAGGTATTCTGTTCAGATGATATTTACCACATCCTCTGACTGGTAAATTCCTCTGCTCTTACATTCTTCCACTGATGTTGTGAAAGCAAACACCAGTACTTCTCATTTCCATATGTTAGCTTTTGAGAACATGAGGTTTCTATTAATGAATCTTTTGTTTAAGCCTCCCTGTAGTGACCCCTCCTCTTACTATCTTCCTGTCTTGTACATCCATACAGATTAAACGTCCCTCTCTAAGTGCGTACCAGCCCTTTTAGCCAGGTCTCTGCCATGAGAGTGCATCCATATCCATAACTCCTACTCCCAGGAGGAGTCCTAGGTAATAGTCCCCTGCCTTGTTTCTTCAAATTGTTGGTCTCTTTGTGATGTCTGTTCATGTCTAAGGCATATCCCTTCATCACACAGAAATGTCTATCATTTTCATTGATTGCCAGGAACAACAATAATAAATTACTCATCACTCTCTTTCTGAATTTGAAGAAGCAGCCGGCATTCCTAAATCTCAAAATTCTGAATTAGCCTATGGGAACTACCTGAGCCTTTTAATATGCAAGATCCTGCACATTTTCACTGCCTCTTGTTTTTCAGATCTTCATCACACATTGCAATTAGACCACCACATGGCTAGTTTGCCTTCTGTGGGTGAGCAGAAGCAGGATGCAGATTGACTACCCAAAGCATGGAAAATCTGGATCAACCAGCAGGATTTTCCTTGCCCTCCCCCTTCCCCCAAATTATACTTTGGAGATTTCAATATTCCACTCTGGACTTTTCCAGGTGGCTAGTAGTCTGAACTATTCTAGACAGATAGAAAGGAGCTGTAGCAATAGCAGAACAATTATAAGAGTTTGGAATGACCTGAGAGTTTGGCTTCAGTGTTTTGATAATGCAGGTGGGGTGGGTCTATTATTTTAAATTGCATTATGGTGAGACTGGAATTATTTGGACACAATGCTAAACTGGTAATTTCCAGTCTCCTCATTCTCAAGCCACTCAAAATTATTTTAAGTTTTTTTTACCATGTGATCCTTATCAGGAAGTGGTCAAATAGAATGCATTGATTAGTATCTTTATTACTTAGTGAAAAATTAATTGAGAATAGTGGTATAGTAAAGATATCAAGTGGGAGACCATGTGTTTTAATCCCATTTTAAACACAAAACCTGCTGGGTGATTTTGGCCAGTCATTCTTTTTTTAAATCTCTAAGAAGACAGGACAAGCTTGTCACACATTCCAGCTCCTGTTGACCCAGCAATTTGAAAGTGGGTAATCATGGGTATCACTTTGGTGGGCAACTTTACAGGGACATGAAAGCAGCCTCCAACTGGGCATTCCTTGGGTAACGATGATACCACCAGCTGATCCTTTCATACAGAAGCTTTCTTATGCTTCTGACACAGAAATATAGTATACATCCCTTAGAAACAGGCAATGCCAAACCACTTCTGAAAAACATTGTCAAGGAAATTGCAGAAATTTGTCCAGGAGTTTCCAAGAGTCAAAAAACTGGCTCAGAGTACCCATACACAGACACATAGACACAGACATACACACACACACACACACACACACACAATGAATTGTTGTCTATTTTGCATACCCGTACTATTAATGCAGCAAAATTTATTATTGCATCCAACCACCATTCTCATTCCACCATTTCTGTCCAAGACAGATTTACTTGAGAAATTAGAATGTCTGAAATTGATACACAGGCTATTCACGATGTGGATCTTCCAAAGGCAAGGAACAGGAATACTTTTCCACTGCCTTGAAGGAAAACATTCAGATAATATAATTTGCCAGTTGCAAATCATAAATGTAGGACAGCTCTATGGACGTTAAAGAAAAATGTGTCAATTTTAACAAAAGGTAGCAAAAGAAACCCCAAAACAATATGCTGCTGCATCAAGGGAAGTTATTGCTACTTCTAACTTAGTGGACAATATAGGGCAATGATTTGGATTGACTGTGACAAAACAATGTTTTCTGACATTAGCAAGAAATTTCTGGTAAAATCCAATTTAGTTTTATAGGGAACCAGAAAACAACTAGGTAACTTGAAGCAGAAGCAAAACTAAATTAAGAATCAAAGTTTTTGACCAGCTAGAAGCTTTCCGTGCATTTTAGACTTGTAATCAAATTTATCATCTTCCCAATCTTTATCATTCAGTTTCTCACTGCCATAATTATTAGAAATAGTGTGCTCGTCTACATGTTAGAAAGTAAATATACGTATCAAGTTGCTTTACTCTGCTGTAATGTATTTACCCATGCACAAGTATGCATTCAAAATAAATATTTTTTAAAAAAATAATAAAGTAGGGCAGAAGCAATGAGTATATTGTGCGTTCTTTGTAATCCAGACACAAACTGTAGATAATCACGTTGTTAATAGTGTCCCGTTTTTCAATCAACTTGGTCTCTGTATGATCCAAGGAATATCATTTCCCCAGGATACTCTCTAAACCGATTCTTTGAATTCTTGTAATCCGCCTACCTTTGTGTCATCAATGATAGTATCTAGTGCTCTTTGTTTTTTTCTAAACACCAGCTTTTCTACCAATGACTCTTGTCTTCTCATTATGCACTCAAAACAGTTACTTCATTTGGTTTTATTTCATTTAGGATTGAATGACTTTTTCTTCTTGCAATCCAAGCATTCCCAACCATTTTCCCCACCACCCCAATTCAAAGGCAGCAGTTTTTATTTGTCCAAGGGTTTCTGGTGATCCAGCTCTATGTTACAACTTGGACAACTATGGTCTTGGTATGTGATGTCAATGTAATGCCTTTGCACTTTGATGTTTTGTTTAGATCTGTCTAGATCTGTACTTTTTATTAGTCTAGGAAAATATTCCATTTTTTGCCTATTTTCACTCAAGTTTTCATTGCCTCCTAAAATAATTCTAGTTTTTTTTAATATTTATTAGCAATTTATCTTTTGCATTATTGTTTCATCTTCAACAAGAGATTCCTTAAGACTGCCTCACTTCCAGCTATCACAGTAGCATCATGAGCACGTCTAAGGTTATTTATCTTTCTCCCAGAAATATCAATTTTTATTTTCTTTTAGTTACATATTTCCAACATAATAAAAATTTACAATCTCCAAAATATATGAAACCCTATTATTATTGCCATAGTGATGCAGTAGTTAGAACGCAATATTGCAAGCTAATTCAGTTCACTGCCAGGAGTTCAAATCTGAACAGCTCAAAGTTGATTCAGCCTTCCATCCTTCCAGGGTTGGTAAAATGAGGACCCAGATTCTTGGAAGCAATATGCTGACCCTGTAAACCACTTAGAAAAGGCTGTAAAAGCACTATGAAGCAGTATTTAAGTCTAAGTGCTATTGCTATTATTATAAATAAAGACAATATGCTACTGTTAACTGTTCAGCAAAAAACAATAGATGCAGACATTGAAATATAAAATAATACTTTGCAATGATATGACAGAGTGTCCACTCTCAATAAGTTTTCACTGAAGCTACCATTTAGCATATTATTTTTCAATGTTGAGACCTTTATGAATACTTTGCAATGGATAAAATATTTTAATGCAGAAATACACTACAGAGGCTTGCATTTTCAAAGCAAATTTCCCCAATTGTTATCCAAAAGGACACAGAGGATAATTTATTTTTGTGGAAGGAAACTAATAAATAATCTTGTTGCTGTCCATGCAACAAGAATTAGTCAAAAATGTGCTAGCAACAGTATGGGGGCATGAGTACACTATTTAAAGTAGTTACAGTCTTTTCCTAGCTTCAATGCATGATTGCAGCAACCAGTTCTAAGTCGAGGGACTACTTTTGATAATAGATAATTAAACTAAATATCCAGTTTCTCTTCCTAATTTGTAAATGTTATCTGTTTCTGACTTCAGATTTTAATAGGGATACACGAACTGATTTGAAATAATAGCATTCTGCTTATTCCTTTGGTATTGGAGCCTTTTTATATCAGGAAGATTTTTTTTTCATTAACTCTGATCAACCTGCCATCATTAAGTCTGTGAAACAACTGAATATTTTAAAAGACTTTGACAAAAGCCTTCAAACCAACAGTGTTGAAAAGGGTGGCATTGAAACTGTTAATCACACATTTTTACAAGTTTATGAACCACAAGCATGCCATAACAACACAGTGTCATCAGCAGAAACATCAGATGAAAGAAGATACATGGAAACTTCCAGCTTGCTTGACCACAGATTTATTATTTTTTAGACATTTTGGATCTTGCCTGTTTTTGCCTGTCACTGGTGATAAAATCGCATTTCAAAAAGGTTTTGCCCAATGTTACAAAATTCACACAATCTAACTTTTATTTATCAACAACCTAGTTATATGAATTTTGTTTTTCAGTCACTAAGTCGTGTCCAATTCTTCGCAATCCTATGGACCATGGCATGCAAAGTCCCCCCTCTTCTCTTCTGTTTCCCGGGGTTTGCCTAAATTCATGTTCATTGCATCAGTGACACTTTCTAACCATCTCATTCTCTGCCATCCCCTTCTCCTTTGGTTTTCAATCTTTCCCAACATCAAAGTCTTTTCCAATGAGTTCTCTCTTCTGATTTGATAGCCAAAGTACCTGAGCTTCAGCTTCACTGTCTGGTTAATATGAATACTAATCAACAACTCAGTTACATGAATGTTGCCCAGATATATTATGTAGAATGCATTAAAGTGTCCTTGTTCTGATTACAAACTGGTAGGTTCTCTCTATTTATAGTTATGAACCAAATGCTACAATAAAAACAGATAATATAAATTTATGATTGGGGAAAATGAATCAGGAATTCAGAATGATTCGTTTATATATGTTAGAAAACCAAGCCTCCTTCATTAAGAGTAACCACATGTGGTTCTCACTTAACAATCACTCATTCAGCAAATATTCAGACAGGCAATGCCATTGAATCATTGGTACTTATGACTGGTCCTTGAACTTCCAACTGCAATGTCCTGTGTTCATATGGTCACCATTTGCAACCTTTGTCACTAGCTTCTTACGAGCAAAATTAATAGGGAAGTTGGCAGAGAAAACTGAAATGACCACATATCATCTTCACTTAATGATGGCACTGGATTTGTTTAAAAGTGGCAACTAGGAAGCACCAGAATTGCTGTTGATAAGAGATGTGATCACGTGACATCGTATTTTACCATCATGACATTTAGTGTTAGAAATTCCAATCCCAATTGCCAAGGATAACTGAGGTATATCTGTACAGTAACAGTTTCCCTTACAGTATCACAATTATCCCAAAGGAATATAGCCTGGAATTCTTATTCCAGAAGATTACAGTGAAAAAGATTCTTTATTGCTATGTTTTCAACTGATTTCCCATTTTTAACATTTTTATAACATCTCCCATTTTAGTGAAATTATTTAATAAAAAAATTAGTTTGTTTTCAGAAAAGTACAGAATTTGATCAGATGAGATAATTTTCTAACACACATTAGATAACTAAATATAGAGCACCTGATTATTGATCACTGTGTTCCACTAAAATTGGCCATAGAAGGAATACAAAATCTATTTGTATTCTAAGTTTTCTATTTGTCACTCTCAAACAAATGTCCTGGAGACATCTTAAATTCTTTTCCCTAAAGCTATCTGTCAGCCCTCTGAGGTAAGCTAGGTCAGGAAACCAATTCCAGAAGCACTAATGGATCTTATTTACGGGGTATAATAATGAAATCTTAAAAGCCTCTCAGAGATTCATCATCACTATCATTACACCCAGGAAAATCAAGGCAATCAAGGTAATCCTGACTTTCTTTCTCACCTAATCACATTTCAGGGCCAAGCTGGTGTTTATATAACTAGTCTTATATTTCTTCTTCAAGCCTATCTTCTGTACAATAGCCCCTAGCTGATTCCAAACTATTTTCAAGTCAAATCTTTCTTGGCTTCTCCCCAAATAACCATTTGGTCCCGTTCTCTTCTGCTTGTTGAGAATTATCTTGCTAATGGGCAGACAATGGATCAAGCACATTTATATACAACTTTCCAAGAATGAAAAGAAACCCTCTCTTAGGAAAATATGTTCCAAAAAGCCATGAAATAATGGAACGAAGTTGTTTTTTTTAAGAATCAAAATTTCCAAGTTTCTGGTATACTATCACAGTATCATCAGTAAAATGCATTTAGTAGGAGATTCCCAGTAATTTCACTGCGTGATAGATCTCAGTAAAAGGAAGATATGTGGTACTAAGAGATGAAAATTGCATGGCAGGATTTGGCATTGAGAGATTTAAAATCTTTGAGAGAAGGGAAGTGAAAAGGAGTCACAGGAAGAATTGAGTTGTCACTCTCAATTCTGAATGAGTGTCCATAATAAATATTTATGAGGTAGCTTTTGAATTTATACTGTATACTATGATGTTTTATTTTGCAGGAAGAGAGTGTGCTGTTTGACTGTGTCTTTCACTTTAAAAGAAGAGTCAGCTTGCATGCTCAAAGGGCTGTCCTCCTTCTTGCAGCTTCTAGGAAATATCATGGTGGATTGGGGGAGGTGACAAAAGAGACACAAACATCTATGCTCCTGGGAAATAAAGAATTTCCTAGAATATAAATGGGTAGGATTCAATCTAGCCTTAAATCAAAGGATAGCTTGGCACTGGCAGCATTTGACAAAGTGGGTAGCCTGCATTTTTGATGAAAGGGATGAATAAAAATAGACTTGCAATTATACAGTATGTGTTCAATTCTCTATGATCAAGTATGAATTATAGTCCTGAGAGTTAACATCTTCTGGGCAGCCACATTACACTGTTGGCTCCTACTGTCTTTATATGTTCCATAGTTTGTCATGTTCTGCAAATTATGCCAGTCTGTCAGAGCTTTCATGCTTCTTCCATCAGGGCTTCACTTTTTTTTTCATGGAACTAGTATGTGCTTCAGTACTTCTTTAATACTGCCAAACTGAGCTTTCAAACATCTGGAAATCATCCTTCAAAATTTCTCCTAGTGAGATGCTGCATTTGTCTTAACTATTGTGAATATTCGTTAGGATAACATTTTTTAAATAAACAAAAAAGCATTAGTTAACTAATCTGTCCAGTTTCTTTGTTTTGCATTTATGAATCATCATTCATCATGAGTTATTTCAAGGCCTTAATCCATTCATCATGAATAGCACTGCTGTCCTTTCTCTATCCATTACACCATATCCTTGATCTTCTAACTTTTCATAAACCAATCTAACCTCAGTTATGAAGGACTTCAACATTGACTTCTTTTTTCCATTAAAAACCATTGTTGGTTACACAGTCAGCCAGATGTTTAGACTGGATTTTTATCCAACAATCGAGTCCTTCCCAAGGATCAAGGTTAGGCAGATATTTGGTGGTGTAAAACCGCTTACGGTTAGACTTAAGCATAGTACACAAAATTATCTGCTACAATGTCCTACCAGTCAATAACTACTTCAGCTTCAACCACAATAATACAAGAGCACACAACAGATACAAACTCAATGTAAACTGCTTCAAACTTGATTGCAGAAAGTACGACTTCAGCAACAGAGTGGTCAATGCCTGGAATGCATTACCTGACTCTGTTGTTACATCCTCAAACCCCCACTCCTTTAACCTCAAACTATCCACTATTGACCTCACCCCATTCCTAAGAGGTCTGTAAGGGGCGTGCATAAGTGCACCATCATGCCTACCGTCCCTGTCCTTTTGTCCCCATTTATTCGTACCTATTTCCTGTATTCTTATTCATGTTTATACTTATATCTATTACCTTGTAAGCAATTGAGAAATCAAATCAAATCAAATCAAATAAATGAATAAATAAATAAAATATTCTCCTGGGATGTAAACTGTTCCAAGTAAAGCTGCCTTTTGCAATTGACTGGTGGTGATGTTGTCAATGCCGATGATGTTCAAGTGATGCTCCAGAAGCTTTGAAGTTGCACCCAAGGTGCAATTAGAACTACCTTTGCTCTCTTTTGCCAGTCATTCTACTTCAACTTGCAGTACAACTTCTGCAGTTCTATGTTTCTTTATATTTTGTGATTTTCTCCAGTTCTTTCCCTTCTGCTGTGTCCAGGTACTGCAAAGTCCACTAACCAATTTTTTTTGTCTTTCTTGTCCACAATCTTATCCACAATCCACAATTTTGTTTTTCTTATCTACAGATCTAGGGCATTATCTGGTGGTCCTGCCAGTCTTGCTTGCAAGCAAATGGTTTTCCCTGCAGATATTCCAATGCATCCAATGATTGATAAAACAATGTGGTGGGTCACATAACCTATTATAAAAAGGAATGTTCAATGTTCTCTGCACAGGTTATATAGAAAATCTTAGCCCTGAACATCATATAAGGTACTTCATACTATGGTCTATTTTAACTATCACATAAAATTGTATAATTAACTGTGTAAGCGTAATTAAGATTTGAGTCTGTGTGCGTACGTATCTTGCTATGTAACAGTGTAAAATAATACCAAATAATGCTTTTTTCATTGTCAAATCATTAGTAAAAGCATTATTTTGTTTCCCAGAGCTACTACATCATGACTGCAAGATAAACTTAGTAAGAAATTTCCTTAAAAATTAAGGAAGTACAAAAGAAACTCTAAAATATTGTTTTAGATAAATCCCTTTTCTGTTTTTATAGATTCATTAAGTATTCTCTGTCAAACTTAGTGTGAAGCTATTGATTTATATATCAGGCTAGGGTAAAACATAAATCATATTTAACCATGACTTGGTGAACAAGCATTGGTTGTGGTTTCACTCTCTAATCTATGAATTAATCTGCTTCTTTCAGGTACTTTCAGCAAAAATTATGAAGATAATCAGAACTCTTTTTTATAGACTTTTACATTAATGGGAGATAGAAATTTAAAAGAAAAACAAAAAAAATATGATAAGAAATGCAATCAAAATACATTTTGTCTAATTATAATATTGCAAACTAACATTATTTCCTCAGAACAATTGTAAACATTAAATATAAATTGCTGTATACTTAAAATGCCTTAATTATCTATATCATCTAAAGCCCTTAGTAAAATACAATATACTTTTATTTGAAGTGCCTCAAGATATAATTAAGATTATAATATGTGGATTGCAACACCTGATACTTTAATAAATGTTTAACCAAACAATATCATCTCTTATCTACATCAAAACACAGCAAATTAAATATTTTAAATGAAATGTCCCTCTATTTTTAATTGTTGTAAAATAAACCATGAATTTCTTTAAAAGATGAATTGGAGATGTTTTTCATCTGCCAACTTTATCCCCCTTATCCTGGATTTACTAGCTAAGCCAAATGTTTAATAACAACAACAAAAACATTCAACTGAAATATGAAAGAATTAAAATATTTTGGAATGCAATTTAATTTAACTCATCTGATCAAGGGCAGACATAATTAAGCATTTACTGGTGAAACTCGAAAAATTAGAATATCGTGCAAAAGTTCATTTATTTCAGTAATGCAACTTAAAAGGTGAAACTAATATATGAGATAGACTCATTACATGCAAAGCAAGATAGTTCAAGCTGTGATTTGCCATAATTGTGATGATTATGGCTTACAGCTCATGAAAACCCCAAATCCACAATCTCAGAAAATTAGAATATTGTGAAAAGGTGCAATATTCTAGGCTCAAAGTGTCCCACTCTAATCAGCTAATTAAGCCATAACACCTGCAAAGGGTTCCTAAGCCTTTCAGTGGTCTCTTAGTCTGGTTCAGTAGGAATCACAATCATGGGAAAGACTGCTGACCTGACAATTGTGCAGAAAACCATCACTGACACCCTCCATAAGGAGGAAAGCCTCAAAAGGTAATTGCAAAAGAAGTTGGATATTCCCAAAGTGCTGTATCAAAGCACATTAATAGAAAGTTATATGGAAGGGAAAAGTGTGGAAGAAAAAGGTGCACAAGCAGCAGGGATGACCGCAGCCTGGAGAGGATTGTCAGGAAAAGGCCATTCAAAAGTGTTGGGGACTTTCACAAGGAGTGGACTGAGGCTGGAGTCAGTGCATCAAGAGCCACCACACACAGACGGATCCTGGACATGGGCTTCAAATGTCGTATTCCTGTTGTCAAGCTGCTCCTGAACAACAAATGTCAGAAGCATCTTACCGGGGCCAAAGAAAAACAGACCTGGTCTGTTGCTCAGTGGTCCAAAGTCCTCTTTTCTGATGAGAGCAACTTTTGCATCTCATTTGGAAACCAAGGACCCAGAGTATGGAGGAAGAGCGGGAAGGCACACACTGCAAAATGCTTGAAGTCCAGTGTGAAGTTTCCACAGTCTGTGTTGATTTGAGGAGCCATGTCATCTGCTGGTGTTGGTCCACTGTGCTTCATTAAGTCCAGGGTCAACGCAGCCGTCTACCAGGAGATTTTGGAGCAGTTCATGCTTCCTTCTGCAGTCGAGCTTTATGGGGATGCTGACTTCATTTGGCACATGCCCACACTGCCAAAAGCACCAAAACCTGGTTCAATGACCATGGGATTACTATGCTTGATTGGCCAGCAAACTTGCCTGACCTGAACCCCATAGAGAATCTATGGGGCATTGCCAAGAGAAAGATGAGAGACATGAGACCGAACAATGCAGAAGAGCTGAAGGCCGCTATTGAAGCATCCTGGTCTTCCATAACACCTCAGCAGTGCCACAGGCTGATAGCTTCCATGCCATGCCACATTGAGGCAGTAATTGCTGAAAAAGAGGCCCAGACCAAGTACTGAGTACATATGCATGTTTATTCTTTTCAGAGGTCCTATATTGTTCTATGTACAATCCTTGTTTTATTGATTGCATGTAATATTCTAATTTTCTGAGATTGTAGATTTGGAGTTTTCATGAGCTATAAGCCATAATCATCACAATTATGACAAATCACGGCTTGAACTAACTTGCTTTGCATGTAATGAGTCTATCTCATATATTAGTTTCACCTTTTAAGTTGCATTACTGAAATAAATGAACTTTTGCACGATATTCTATTTTTTCAAGTTTCACCTGTAGATACAAACTAAAAGAGCAGAGAAAACATAAACATGAATTTATTATGAAAAAGTTTTGTTTTAGCTTCTTCAACATTTTTAACATAAAGGAAGGTTTTGCTTTTAGTTGTAGAACTAAAGAAAAAGGGAGTGGACTAGGACTGAGGAAATCAAGATTAAAATTACTGTGCAGTGATGAAGCCTTTACTATCGTACATTTTTAATGTCTTGTTGGATGGTTATGAAAACAATATTCATGTTTTGGGAACATGTATGCCTCTGCTCTTCTTTAAATATTCTCTCAGTTTTTCATAGTGAGAGTACTAGTGGGTTCAGAAATAGTTGGTTGGTTGGTTAGTTAGTTAGTTAGCTAGCTAGTTAGTTAGTTAGTTAGTTGAAGGGCTGGGATAGAGAAGGCATGTTTCCTGGCTCCTGATAGATGTCAGTGTTTAATTACTGGGACCCAAAGTGCACCAACTCTGCCCAATATTACTGAACAGGTAAAAACCATGGAATGTAGGGCAGCTTCTCAAATATCCTGGCTTTGTGGATGATAACTATGGTGAATTTCACTCAGAAGCCCACTGGCAGTCAGTGAACCTCAAAGAACAGTGGTGTAACATAGGCATACTGTAGTATGCCCATCGCTGCCTATGCTACTGTATTCTGGACCAATAGAACTTCTAGATCAGGGGTCTGCAACCTTAATCACTCAAAGAGACATTTGGATCTGTTTCCCATGGAAAAGCAAACACTGGGAGCCAATAATTTAACAGTGTGACTAGGTGGTCGTGGCCAACTCAACATCACTCACTTCCACCCAGTCACCTCCTGCTCTGGAATATGGAGCAGAATCTCCATCCCCTGCCATCACCCTTACCTTCTCAGGCCAGGCAAGGAGTGACGGGGAGAGGAGGGGCCAGCCAATGGTGGGATCAGCCGACAGGGAGCCACAGCAGAGGGCCAAAAGAGCTGCATGTAGCTCCAGAGCTGCAGGTTGCAGACCCTTGTTCTAGATAGTTTTCAAAGCCCTATGTAGAGCACATTCTACACAGAGTGCCATCACAAAGTGACTAGGGCATGAATGACTCTTTTCTTATACAACCCAATTCATTGGTGCAAAAACAAGCTGATCTGCATTTAGAGATTTAACTGGATATCTTCAGGAGAGAATTTTAAAAAAGTCAGGATGGTGGTGGCAATTGCTAATTGAAGCTCTGTAGGGTTTTGATCAACGATTGTGGCTGCCATCATAACTTTTTTTACTTTTTTATTCCTCCTCCTCCCTAGATGTCTTCCTACAAATGTCAGCCTGTTACAAATGTCAACTGTTATAAGATTAATTTAAGAAAATTGTTATAATCGCTTATCTAGTCTGTCCAACTATAGATGATAATGAAATAAAGTGTTTTCAAAATAAGTTAATGCAACTTGCCTAGGGCATGAGATACCTTCTGGAATGTGTTAGGATTAATCTCTAATTTTTTACAGTACACCCAAAAATTGTTTGGATTGTTCAGACAGTGCTAAATAACAAAATAACAAAAAAGGAGGGAAGAAATCCTGACATGAAGTAGAAAAAAAGAAACCAACAAATTTAAATTTTGAGGAGTCCTTGGTGCTCTCTGAGCTTGGTTGTTTTCTTGCAGTTATTTCATTACTCAAACTAGAAGATTACCTAGTTTGGGTAATGAAATGTCTGCCAGAACACAACCAAGCTCAGAGAGCACCAAGGACTCCTCATTTCAACCCTGAGCTACAAATGTTCTTCTTTATCAGTATATCGAAGTTTTAGATGGATGACTTGGTACTGTACTTGATCAGAGAGAAAATCTATCTATGTGGTCTTAAGACACAACTCTGACCTGATGGCACATAGTCAATCACCCAATTGCATCTGAACCACTCATATTGGCCTGGCCTTTTCCACACCAATCCAACCTATTTTGCTAGTCATATAATAAACCATAGGATGAGATGATAATGATGATGATAATGATATTTAAAAATAAATGGGAACAGGAGAAAGTAAGGATTTTTACATTTGTAATCCATCTGCTTATCAGCTTTTTATTAATGAAAAATGACAGATTTTCAGAACAATGACTTCTAAAATCAAACCTTAAAAAAGTATATATAGATCAGGACACATTCTTTTTATTCATTTATTTTAATTTTTACTTTACAGACCCTATCCTTCCTATTTTTATCATAATCACCTGACTATACAATCTTGCAGCTTTTAATTAACTGAAAACTTTTAGTACTATTCACATTCAGTGGGAACTTGTAAAGGTAGACAGCTTGTACAAAGACTCAGACTTCAATTCATATTCTCTTGGGTAAAATATGACTCTGCAATTATGTTCAGAGTCACATCACCCCAGCATCTGACACTGCCGGGGTATAAAACCTTGATATTCAAAAAATAATAATCAGAATCAGTGAACTGAAGTCATGAAAGCAGATGATTAATGTTATGTATGTAGGTTTGAATGTTATTGGTTTATTTGAACTGTTCTTGTAAAATGTTAAATGGTATTGGTTTAAATAGTGCGGGAAGAAACCCTGCACTCCCATTGGCTGGCAACTACGGCTGCAGGCTATAAGAGGCAGCCGTAGCCCAGCCAACTTGGGTCCATTCGAGCTGTAGTCACTGAATAAACTCTTCACTGGAACTCTTCGCGTCTGACTCTTCATGCAAACTTAACACTGGCGACGAAGGTGGGATTCCCCTGAAGAGAAGACGACACGGAAGACAAGCAGAAGAGCGAGATGGCTGTGCTGAACACCCCCCCAGCCCCGTTCGATCTGGCAGCGGAAGACTGGGAATCGTACGCAGATCGCTTCCAGATGTACCTGGAAGGAAATGACCTCGCCGAAATTTCCTAGAGACGGAAGAGGGCGGTATTTCTCACGCACTGCGGTCCGGCAGTCTTCAAGATGGCGAAGTCGTTGGCGGGAGCTGCAGACCTGAAGGTAATGGAATGGCCTGATTTGGAGAAGCTTTTAAGAGCCCATTACACCCCACAAGTATCGTGCCTCATTAAGAGACACGAGTTTTACCGTCGGGATCAAGGGGAAAGCGAGAATGTTAATGATTTCGTGGCAAGTTTAAGGGACATTGGGGGTGCTTGTGACTTTACCAACTTAGAAGAGGCCATGCGTGATTGGTTTGTTTTAGGCCTCAAAGATAAGGTCTTACAAAGCAAACTGTTAATGAAACCTAAGATCACGTTTAAAGAGGCCATTGAAGAAGCTGTTTCAGCGGAAGCCACCAAGTACTCAGCAGCAGTCATGAAAAAGATTAACAAGGCCTCAAGCCATTCTGATGTGGAAAAATCCACAACAGCCCATTACGAACAAATAGACTCTGATTCAGATTGCAGTGAGGTGGAGGAAGGGATTTTTAGACTCAGAATGGAGAAGAAAAGGAAAGACCCTGGGAGAAAGAGGCAAGAATATTATTGCAGAGGCTGTGCACATCCCCACACTGAATGCAAGTTCTTAGACACCATCTGCCTACGTTGTGAGAAAAGGGGTCACCTAGCCAGAGTCTGCAAATCATCCAGAACTCCACCTAGTAGGAAGAAATTTCCTGAAAAGGATTTTAAGCCCAACAACTTCTTTGAAAAGATGGGGCGCAATTTAGAAGCAAATGGGAAGAATGAAACTCACCAAACAATCACCATTGGTCATTCTTCACCCTTGAGAAGCAGAAAAGTACACGTGAAAGTGTTCATTGAAGGAAGGCCTTGCCAAATGGAAGTGGACTCGGGCTCCTATTTATCTATGGTGTCATGGGACACTATTCACAGGCTACTTCCCAACATTCAGAAGAAACATTTCCAGAAGCAAGCACTGACTCTTAAAGACTACCAAGGGAACAAGATTCCAGTAGTTGGAGCAAGAGATTTCAACATGCAGTTTAAAGGCCACACCAAACGTTTGCCCCTGACCATTGTGGACAAGGATCACCCAAGCTTGCTGGGACTTGAGTAGTTCAATCCACTAGGCATCGAGGTGACTGGCATCAATCACGTGAGCAACTCTGAATGGGAGGAGGCCTTGAAGTCTGAGTTTCCAGAAGTCTTCAGCAAAGGACTGGGCAAGTATATGGGGACCCCTATCACTTTCAAGCTAGATCCCAAGGTGCCCCCAATTCGTTTAAAGCCCAGGAGGGTCCCATTTGTTTAAAGGAAAAAATTGATGCACAATTAGACAAATTAATTGCTCAAGGGGTTTTAGAGCCCACTGATCACTCCAGATGGGAAACACCCATAGTCACACCAGTCAAGGCTGATGGGTCAGTAAGAATTTGTGGAGACTATAAGGGGACACTGAACCATGCGCTGCAGCAGAGCGCATATCCAGTGCCAGTTGTGCATCATCTGCTACATTCACTTGGTAGGGGTACAGTCTTTGCCAAATTGGACTTGGCCCAGGCATATCAACAATTAACAGTTGATGATGCCACTGCAGAGGCCCAAACCATTGTGACTCACATAGGTGCCTTCAAATGTAAAAGGTTACAATTTGGAGTAAGTGGCACCAGGCATTTTTCAAAGTCTTATGGAAAGAATGCTTCAAGGACTGCCAGGGGTAGTGCCTTACTTTGATGATGTGTTCATCTCTGCTGAAAATGACACTCAGCTTCAAGAAAGACTCAGAGAAGTCCTTACCAGATTCAGAAAAGCGGGGTTAAAAGTCAAGGAAGACAAATGCACACTTAAGACAGACAGGGTTGAGTTCCTGGGCTACATGATTGACAAGCATGGCATCCACCCTACTGATGCCAAGGTTAAAGCAATCAAAGAAGCCCCTACATGAGCTTATTCTGTTTTATTATAAGAGTATATTAACAAAAACTTGCAAGTCTGAAGGTACAGACTTCCTGCCGCCCCATTTACCAACCTGATATTAGGGCACATCCTTCCCAAGTTTCTTTCTCAAGTTTAAGGGACGGTGGGCTCAGTCCTCCCTTGTCTGATTGTTCTCTGAGCAGCATTTCTTTCCCTCATCCTCCAAGTTCATTCACACATTACATTCCACTCTCCACCAGAGATGGTGGAGATGGAATTGCCAAGAAGTGGAAGTCCAAGAAAAGTGAAGCACTTGTTATATTATTCATATAGCAAACCGCAGGATAGGACAGTGATGGCGAACCTTTTGGGCACCGAGTGCCCAAATTGCACACACGCATACCCAAAATGCAAGGTGTGGCCCCCACACATGTGCCCACTGTCCCCTGCTCATGCACCCATGCCCCATGCATGCATCCCCATGCATGCGCCCTGCCCTCATGCATGTGCGGCAGAGACCAGGAGGCCAGCTGGCTGGTGGAAGGTGCACATGCATGCATGGTGGAGCTGAACTGGGGCGACAGCACATGTGCCCACAGAGAGGGCTCTGCGTGCCACCTGTGGCATGCGTGCCATAGGTTCGCCACCACTGGGATAGGATAATAATATTGAAGGTGGAGCCAGAACAGATTCTTAGAGTAGAGCTATTTTGATTAGGAAGATAGAGGGTAGAAGCATAAACTATCCAGTTTTTACCCCAGAGCAGGGGAAAGGCACTGGGACAGAGGCTTCCAGACTGCTGTCTTATTGGTTTAGCCATCCATAAAAAAAATATTATGGTTGTAAAAGTCAAAAGAGGGTATAAATGCTTTTAATTTTTTTATAAAAGGCTACCTAATCCCATCTTTTAGTTATTTTATGACTTTTTTCAAAAACAACAGACTTCTATTAGGCATTTGAGCATTTGTGCAATGTTTTAGAGACATTATGTTTTTACACTCTGGTAAATTTTGTTGCACCTTCAAAACTGCAAAAACAAACTATGAAATGATTTTTTAAATTTTATTTTCTTTAATAGTAATAGAAGAGTGACCTACACTGAAAATAAACTCTTTTAAATTTTGTTTTTCTTCTGTAGCTTTTTCCAGCCAGGAAAATTCCACATGCCCTGGGACTATAACTTTCAAGATTCCTAGTCATCATGGCCAATAGCTATGTTGGCTGAAAATCCTGGGAAATATAGTTCTAACACTTCAGGAAGTGGTCTGCGGGTGACTACTGTGTTGTTGTTGTTTTGTTGTCCTCATAGTTGAATAAAGAGGTGATCCTCCCCAAATGCAAGAACTTTTGCTAAAGGCTGGCCAAATCCTGTGTCAAAGTTTCTGAAATGCTTTAGTTCCTGTAAAAATGGCATTGTTTTCTGCATCTTTTGTAAGGAATCAAAGAATCCTTCAAAAACCCAGAGGAAAGAAAGAGAAATAGTTTTGCTACGTTCTTTTCTCGTTTCCTTTTTTTGGTTTTTTTTAAAAAATAAGTGTTTTCTTGCTCTCAACAGTATATGGTGTCTTCCATTGTGAGTGAATTGAATACTAGTCCTCAATCTATGACCATAGTTTAACAATGTTGTGCTGCCCTCCCCCTGGTCACAGGACTGCACTTCAGGCACTTGTCAATCTGCCCACATTTGCTACCAGTTGCCAGATGCCCGGCGATCATGTGATTGCTGTTTGCAATATTCCCTCCTAACTTCTGAATTCTTCCAGTCTTTCAGAATGCAAGTGTTTTCTCTTCCAGAAAGTCAAAATATGCTAGTGAAAGAAATGGATACTGGATGAGAAAACGCTAAGGGCTCTGGCATTCAATGTTCTGAAATGTTGAAGTCCAGAGCCTTTCAAAATGACACTACAGAGGAGAAAAGACTAGTGAATGTTATTGTTGTCATAATAGTTCAGAAGACCCCTTCTCCACTTTGTATGATTTATAGAGGGAGCCTTCCGAACCATCATGAGAATGGAGCCTGCATGCAGGGTGGAACAAAGCAATAGAACTGGGCATGGTGGAGTGGGTAGGGGGTCTGCACTCTGGTGGGCCTAGCAGCAGATGCCTACCTATTCACAGCACATTTCTGCATGTCGATGGGCACATGGCTTCCCAGGACCTCTCTCACCCCGAGGTACCCCTGTCCTGTTGCTTAATGATTGCAATGGGAGAACTTGGTTTACAATCATTGAGTGAGGTGGTCATGTGGGTGCCTCACTTAACAACCGCAATGACTAATGATCAAAATTCCAAGCTCAGTTGTAGTTGTAAGTCAAATGCCTATATCCTTTAAGAAGAATGGGGGAGAAGGGAGAGACCCATGTATATGTAACAAGAATGCAAGTTCTGGTTTTAAACGAGAAAAAATCCCCAACCTTCCAGCAAAGAAAGTCTCTTCTTCCTCCCCTTTCTGTTTTTCCCCTCTTCTTCCCCTCCTAGAAGGAATTCCCGGGTTCCTATTTATTGTTATTCCACTTCATGCTACCTCCCCACCACTGCCTTTACAAATGAGATATACAAATTAAAAATGTAGTTCAGCATTATCTCTCTTTTTTACTTAGTTCACAATCTTTTCACCAAAAAAGAACCGAAATCCAAAGATGTACTTCCATTTATGCAAGGCGCTACACACTCTCTTAGATGCAGTCTTGCGCAGCGTCATGCAGTGTCTACCACAGCTTTTTCTGGGACTTTTTGGTACAGAACACTGCTGGATTTTTTCCACTCAATAGCACATCTCTAGATGCAGTTCTTAAGCCATCCAGACAGGATTTAAAACAAACCTTGTAGTTGAATTCTGCTGTGCTTCTTTTAGGATGCAAAATGCAGAACTGACATATTGTCATTTGTTTTAGTTTCATCCAGAAGTTTCCCTTCTTTTCAAGAAAGAGGCCATTATATGTTATATGAAAAGCAGCAGATCTTGTGTGGTCTAATCATTCAAAGAGTCAAGAGAGTAAAAGAGCAGTGCTAAGATATCTAATCTCAATTATGGCTAAACCATTTAACCTCCTGGGTTCAGTTAGCTCAGCTGGAAATAAGCTCAGCTTTAAACCAAGGGCCAGAGATGAATTTTCCCAGGTAAGATAACCAATTAGTTGCCTTTTGGCAGATTTATTAAGCCATGGAGGGAAAATATGGAAAACATTATTAAAAATGAAAAAGCAGCAATCTAATGAAAAAGATACCTGACAGCAAATATTCCCAAACATAGTTTGGGATTCTCCTTAAAAAGCTTTGTTAGGAGTCCTGGCGCCCCAAAGGGAATGAAAAGGAGAAAGGAGAAAGGCTTTCACCAGCATCTCTTGCCTTTGCCCAACCGTTCTCCTCATGGGTATACTGAGGAAATGTTTTCTCCTCAGCCCTCAGCTGATCCAGTCTGTTATGTATGTAGGTTTGAATGTCATTGGTTTAGTTTGAATTGTTCTTGTAAAATGTCAAATAGGATTGGTTTAAATAGTGTGGGAAAACCCTGCACTCTGATTGGCTGGCAACTACGGCTGCTATCTATAAGAAACAGCCGTAGCCCAGCCAAGTCGGGTCCATTCGAGCTGTAGTCACTTAATAAACTCTTCACTGAAGCTCTTCGCGTCTGACTCTTCATGCAAACTTAACACTGGCGACGAGGATGGGATTCCCCTGAAGTCCAGGCAAACTGAATTATCTGTATTAAGAGGATGTATTTTGTGGGGTAACAGGGTGGTTATTCCTGCAAAACTGCAAAGAGAGGTTTTGGAAATGTTACATGAGGGTCATCCTGGTATTGTAAGGATGAAGGGATTGGCCAGGAGTTATGTATGGTGGCCAGGTATTGACAAAATGGTTGAAAACTGGGTTGTATCTTGTCCCAACTGTCAGGTAATCAGGCCTGCTCCACCTCTTGCCCCCACACAGGAATGGGAATGTCCTAGGGGCCCATGGTCCAGGATTCACATTGATTTTGCTGGCCCTACCAGAGGGCACACCTTTCTTATTATAGTAGATGCATATTCCAAATGGCTAGAGGTACTTCCCATGGCATCCACCACAACTGATGCTGTCATCAAGCAGCTCAGAAAACTTTTTGTAACCCACGGGTTACCTGATGTTCTTGTCTCTGACAATGGCCTTCAATTTACATCCAACCTCTTTGAATCCTATTTAGCACAACAGGGTATCAGACATGCCCTTACTGCCCCTGGGCACCCTTCGGCTAACGGCCGGGCTGAACGCATAGTACGTTTTACCAAGGAGAAGCTTCAGCAACTGGGTCCTGGGGACATCACTGAGAAAGTTGAAAAACTTCTTAGTGTTCAGCACATCACTCCTAACCCATCTAATAACTTATCCCCAGCAGAGTTGTTGATGGGTAGGAAACTTAGGTCTTCCCTTGACTGCCTTCATCCCACTTACGCACCCAAGCACCACTAGATTCCACTTCCAAAGTTCGCACATTCAGTGTGGGTGATTCTGTTTATGCTAAGAACCTCATAGGTGAACCTTTGTGGATTCCTGCTGAGATAACTCAGATCACAGGCCCACGTTCTTACAGGGTGCAAACAGAGGATGGACTCCTCTGGAGCAGGCACATTGATCAACTTAGATCCAGGTTCTCTCAGGAACATCGCCCTTGTCCCTCTCTAGTTCCCTCACCTGATGTCAATTCTAGGGGGGAAGGGGAGGAACAGGAGGAAAATCAGCAAGCAAGAATCAACCCCATGTGTAACAAGCCATTACGACAGGAACCATCCCAAAACCTGTCACAATGCCAAAATCCATCCTTAGAAGTGGAAGATTGCACATCACTACCTGACTTGGGTGCTGACATTGGGCTGGAGATGGGTTGGGAGGAGAGACCAGATTCTAACAGTCAAACAGGGTCTTCTTTCATAGGAAGTCCCAGTGGGGAAATGTCAGCAGACACATTTCCTCTCTCACTGGGTGAGAATGTTAAAACTTCTGAACCACGAAGGTCTCAACGTACACGTAAGAGCCCCACCTATTTAAAAGAATACATTAGATAGATTGGGGTTTGGTATGGACTGAACCTAGTGGGGAGGGGTGTTATGTATGTAGGTTTGAATGTTTATGTATGTAGGTTTAGTTTGAATTGTTCTTGTAAAATGTCAAATAGGATTGGTTTAAATAGTGCGGGAAAACCCTGCACTCTGATTGGCTGGCAACTACGGCTGCTATCTATAAGAAACAGCTGTAGCCCAGCCAAGTCGGGTCCATTCGAGCTGTAGTCACTTAATAAACTCTTCACTGAAGCTCTTCGCGTCTGACTCTTCATGCAAACTTAACACAGTCCACTTTAAAATTGAGCTTTCTTTTGCCAGCTTCTCCCTCATACCAAATTTGGTCCACTTTTGTTCTGAGAGATTTATCTTGCTGTAGATCAATAATCAGACAAAAGATCAAAGTTCTTTCCAATAATTTCTTTCCAACATTCCATTGGGCTGGAAAAATATATGTATTAAAGAAAAGATTTATGTACAATGCAGAGGTGGTATTCAGCAGGTTCTGACCAGTTCTGGAGAATCGGTAGCAGAAATTTCGAGTAGTTCAGAGAACTGGCAAATACCACCTCTGACTGGAGATTTTACAGTATCCTCCCCTGCCACACCCACCAAGCCACACCCACAGAACCGGTAGTAAAAAAAATTGAATCCACCACTGGTATAATGTTTGTTTATCCAAACTCTGATGCAGGGATTCTCATTCTGCTCTTTAGATTTGCTTGAAATGGGAAAATGCCTATCTCCCCATACAGTATTGCAAGGAGAGTCCCCTTGCTAAATTCAGCTTGCCAGATTAAGGCACACTCTCTAAGATGACAGTGTGTAACTTTTCAGGGGCTGAGCACAATGTCTGACCTTTGAATATTATCCTGGGCCAATGCTCCCCAAATTAGGCAGGGTTCCAGGTCAGAACAGACATGTTTCCCAATGCACTTAATAATTATCTATCTCCAGATAACTTTTTGAGGTGTTCTAAGGAGGGCATTCTAAAGGTTTGTGCTCTAAATCAAAGTTTGACAGAGCTTATTGGATCAAGAATTGGTCCTTGGGATCCCTAGTAGGCTGATAGTGCTGCTGGAGTGATCCTTTTGAAAGCCCAAATTCAATCTGTCAGGTTTGCAGTGAAATGAAAGCTTTCGTGGCATAGGAGCTAAGGAGCTACAACCATGTTCACATTTGTTTATGAAAAGTAAGGAAATAATTGTGAATGGATTCCTTGGCATTCGTATGGAACATGAGCTATCTGCTTGACTGGAATCATCTGGGTTTTCTTTGCTTTAAATGTATTCACTATAGCATATCCTACAGGCATTTTTGGCATGCCTTTCCTTGATCTATCCTTGGCATCTCATTGTAATTTATTATATTCCTTTAAATAAGGTTGCATTTTTCTGTAATATGGGCTTATTATCACTGGCATAACTTTGACTGCCAGGCAATCTTTACCTTTCTTCCATTCTTATTAAAGCTCTTACTCTTATATAGTAAATTGAGTTTTTACTTCATCATCAGAAGAAGAAATGTTTTCTTCTACAGTAAATCAGCATGAAGAAATCTATATTATTCCTTGGCTCCCATTTTAGCTATATATATTCCCTACAGGGCTGCCATTATGCAGTTGCTATTTTGAAAGCAAATATCACAGTTTTGCTAGCATTTTCTTAAGTTGAAATATTCAATGACCAACTATTATTGTGCTTAAAGTCTGGAAAGCAATTGTTATCCATTCACCTAAAACCAATCCTCATATGAAATAGGGAACCTAGATTCAGGCCTGAATACACACTTTATTTGCATATTTCTCCCTCTACTCTACTCCCTCTATTTAAAAAAAAACAGGGAAAAAAGGATTAAGTTTGCAGAATTATGAGTAACATGTCTGGTCCTTACAGTGTAAAGTCGAGAAATGCCAAATAGTTGCGGAAATTGCTGTAGTTCTAGTTTCTGTGAGTAGGGTTGTACAAATAATTGCTTCTTCACTTAGTAGGTAATAATTATATAGTATATTAGTTAGTAATAATGGTCCAAGTGGAAGGTTAGCCTATTGACCAAGGTGGGTCTTGTTTCTGAGTAAACATACACACAGGATTTTGCAGCAAACTCATATTACTGACATCTGATTTCTCTTGTTGATCACATAGTGACAAGCATCCCTTCATAGGCTCAAGCAGGGAAGGGCAACCTGATATCCTTCAAAGGTTTTAGATTTTACACTGTACCAGTCAATATAGTTAGACACAAGGGATTCATCACATTGGAAGGGTGCAGGAGTGACTCTTCCATGGCTAAAGGAAGATTTTTTCCCCTTCCATTTAATTGTGTCTGATTCTTGCAAACTGCCTGGCAAGGTTTCTTGGCAAGGTTTTTCAAAAATGGTTTGTCATTGCCTCCTTCCTAGGGCTGAGAGAAAGACACTGGCCCAAGGTCACCCAGCTGGCTTTCTTGCCTAAGGCGGGCCTAGAACTCCTTGTTTCTAGCCAGATACCTTAACCACTACACAAATGGCACTCTAAAGATACAGAGATCTTAAAATGAAGACATCTCCAAGTTTGTGTATCTTTAGCTTTTATTTCAAAGTGGCTAGACCGTCTAGCCACTTGTCAAGCTGGAGGCCCATGGGCCGGATGCGTCACATGCAGAGACCAGAAGGCCAGCTGGCCAGCAGGAGGCACATGCGCATGCATGGTGGACCTGAGCTGGGGCATTGGTGCAGGTGCCCACAGTGTGTCATCTGTGGCATGCATGCCATAGGTTCACCACCACTGTCCTAGGCTAAGAATCTATCTGCATGTTCTATTAAAAACACTGGTAGCAACGATTTAGGTTTACCCCTTGAAAAGTTGCCATTGTCCCAATTTTCCTTGAGGAAAATAAAGCACACTACAGTTTTATGTTTGTTCATTTTCCACACAAGACAAAAAGCAGTATACTCTGTGTTATGTATGTAGGTTTGAATGTTATTGATTTATTTGAACTGTTCTTGTAAAATGTTGAATGGTATTGGTTTAAATAGTGCGGGAAGAAACCCTGCACTCCCATTGGCTGGCAGCTACGGCTGCAGGCTATAAGAGGCAGCCGTAGCCAAGCCAGGACGGGTCTATTCGAGCTGTAGTCACTAAATAAACTCTTTGCTGGAACTCCTCGCGTCTGACTCTTCATGCAAACTTAACACTGGCGGCGAGGATGGGATTTCCCTGAAGAGAAGAGCGAACGAACAAGCAACTGAGCGAGATGGCTGCGCTGAACACCCCCAGCACCGTTCGATCCGGCGGCGGAAGACTGGGAATCGTATGCGGATCGTTTCCACATGTATCTGGAAGGAACGATCTCGCCGGCATCCCGAGAGACGGAAGAGGGCGGTCTTTCTCACGCACTGCGGTCCGGCAGTCTTCAAAATGGCGAAGGCGTTGGCGGGAGCAGCAGAGCTGAAGGTAATGGAATGGCCCGATTTAGAGAAACTTTTAAGAGCCCATTACGCCCCACAAGTATCGTGCCTCATTAAGAGACACGAATTTTACCGTCGGGATCAAGGGGATAGCGAGAATGTTAATGACTTCGTGGCAAGTTTAAGGGACATTGGGGTGCTTGTGACTTTACCAACTTAGAAGAGGCCATGCGTGATCGGTTTGTTTTAGGCCTAAAGATAAGGTCTTACAAAGCAAACTATTAATGAAACCTAAGATCACGTTTAAAGAGGCCATTGAAGAAGCTGTTTCAGCGGAAGCCACCAAGTCCTCAGCAGCGGCCATGAAAAAGATTAACAAGGCCTCAAGCCAGGCCTCAAGCCATTCTGATGGGGAAAAATCCACAACAGCCCATTGCGAACAAATAGACTCTGATTCTGATGGCAGTGAGGCAGAGGAGGGATTTTTAGACTCAGAATGGAGAAGAAAAAAAGACTCTGGGAAAAACAGGCAAGGATTCTATTGCAGAGGCTGGGGGGCCACCCCGCACTGAATGCAAGTTCTTTGACTCCATTTGCCTACGTTGTGAAACGGGGTCACATAGCCAGAGTCTGCAAATCATCCAGAACTCCACCTAGTAGGAAAAATTTCCTGATAAAGACTTTAAGCCCAACAATTTCCTTGAAAAGATGGGGCGAAATTTAGAAGCAAATGGCAAGAATGAAACTCACCAAACAATCACTATTGGTCATTCTTCACCCTTAAAAAGCAGAAAAGTACACGTGAAGGTGTTTATTGAAGGAAGGCCTTGCCAAATGGAAGTGGACTCAGGCTCTTATTTATCTATGGTGTCATGGGACACTATCCACAGACTCTTTCCCAAAATTCAGAAGAAGCATTTCCAGAAGCAAGCACTGACTCTCAAAGACTACCAAGGGAACAAGATTCCAGTAGTTGGAGCAAGAGATTTCAACGTGCAGTTTAAAGGCCACACCAAACGTTTGCCCCTGACCATCGTGGACAAGGATCGCCCAAGTTTGCTGGGACTTGAGTGGTTCAAGCCACTAGGCATCGAGGTGACTGGCATCAATCACGTGAGCAGCTCTGAATGGGAGGAGTCCTTGAAGTCTGAGTTTCCAGAGGTCTTCAGCGAAGGACTGGGCAAGTATATGGGGACCCCTATTGCTTTCAGCCTAGACCCCAAGGTGCCCCAATTCGTTTAAAGCCCAGGAGGGTTCCATTTGCTTTAAAGGAAAAATTGATGCACAATTAGATAAGCTCATTGCTCAAGGGGTTTTAGAGCCTACTGACCACTCCAGATGGGAAACACCCATAGTCACACCAGTCAAGGCTGATGGGTCAGTGAGAATCTGTGGTGACTATAAGGGGACACTTAACCATGCGCTGCAGCAGAGCGCATACCCAGTACCAGTTGTGCATCATCTGCTCCATTCCCTTGGCAGGGGTACAGTATTTGCTAAACTGGACTTGGCTCAGGCATATCAACAATTAACAGTTGATGATGCCACTGCAGAGGCACAAACAATTGTGACTCATAGAGGTGCCTTCAAATGTAAAGACTACAATTTGGAGTAAGCGTGGCACCTGGCATTTTTCAAAGCCTTATGGAAAGAATGTTGCAAGGACTGCCAGGGGTAGTGCCTTATTTTGATGATGTGTTAATCTCTGCTGAAAATGACACTCAGCTTCAAGAGAGACTCAGAGAAGTCCTTACCAGATTCAGAAAAGCGGGTTTAAAAGTCAAGGAAGACAAATGTACACTCAAAACAGACAGAGTTGAGTTCCTGGGGTACATGATTGACAAGCATGGCATCCACCCTACTGATGCCAAGGTTAAAGCAATCAAGGAAGCCCCTAAACCTAGATGCAAGACAGATTTGCAAGCCTTCCTTGGACTTATTAACTTTTACCACATGTTTCTACCTCACAAAGCATCTATTGCTGAGCCTTTACATCGCCTGCTTGATAAGAAAGCTGTTTGGATCTGGGGAGGAAGGAACAGTCAGCATTTAACAGTATTAAGAGACTAATCACGTCTGATGCTGTGTTGATACAGTTCTCTGAGAATTTGCCTGTTGTTCTGACTTGTGATGCATCCCCTTTTGGGGGGGGTTTGAGTCACAGGCTTCCCAGTGGAAGGGAAGCCCCAATTGCATTTTACTCTCGCACTTTGTCCAAAGCAGAGAGGAATTATAGCCAATTGGACAAGGAGGCATTAGCAGTTGTTGCAGCTGTTAAGAAATTTCATGAATATCTGTATGGCAGGTCATTCACCATTGTTACAGATCACAAACCTTTATTAGGCATTGTGGCAGGAGACAAACCTACACCTAATATCCTGTCACCAAGAATGCTGAGGTGGACTGAATTTCTTGCAGCCTATTCATACAAACTGATTCACAGGCCTGGCAAGGACATTGGACATGCTGATGCACTGAGTCGTTGCCCACTACCTTGCCACAAGGAGGACTTTGAACTTGAAACTCACACCTTTTCCTGGAGACCGTTGCTAAGCTTCCAGTCCATGCTGCTGAGATTGCCAGAGAGACTGCCAAAGATGCTGTGTTGGCACCTGTTATGGGCTGGATTAAGAAAGGTTGGCCTCTTCAAGATCTACCTCACCTTGCCCAACCTTTTAAGTCCAGGCAAACTGAATTATCTGTATTAAGAGGATGTATTTTGTGGGGTAACAGGGTGGTTATTCCTGCAAAACTGCAAAGGGAGGTTTTGGAAATGTTACATGAGGGTCATCCTGGGATTGTAAGGATGAAAGGTTTGGCCAGGAGTTATGTATGGTGGCCAGGTATTGACAAAATGGTTGAAAACTGGGTAGCATCTTGTCCCAATTGCCAGGTAGTCAGGCCTGCTCCACCTCACGCCCCCACACAGGAATGGGAATGTCCTAGGGGCCCATGGTCTAGAATCCACATTGATTTTGCAGGCCCTACAAGAGGGCACACTTTTCTAGTTATAGTAGATGCATATTCCAAATGGCTAGAGGTAATTCCCATGACATCCACTACAACTGAGGCTGTCATCAAGCAGCTCAGAAAATTGTTTGTAACCCATGGGTTACCAGATGTCCTTGTTTCTGACAATGGCCCTCAATTCACATCTAACATTTTTGAATCCTTTCTAGCTCAACAGGGTATCAGACATGCCCTCACTGCCCCTGGGCACCCTTGCCAATGGCGGGCTGAACGCATGGTGCGCTTTACCAAAGAGAAGCTTCAGCAGCTGGGTCCTGGGGATATCACTGAGAAGCTTGAAAAACTTCTTAGTGTTCAACACATCACTCCTAGCCCATCAAATAACTTGTCCCCAGCAGAGTTGTTGATGGGTAGGAAACTTAGGTCTTCCCTTGACCGCCTTCATCCCACTTACGCACCCAACGCACCACTGGATTCCACTTCCAAAGTTCGTTCTTTTAGTGTGGGAGATTCTGTCTATGCTAGGAACCTTATAGGTGAACCTTTGTGGATTCCTGCTGAAATAACTCACATCACTGGCCCTCGTTCTTACAGGGTACAAACAGAGGATGGCCTCCTCTGGAGCAGGCACATTGACCAACTTAGATCCAGGTTCCCTCAGGAACATCGCCCCTGTCTCTCTCTGGGTCCCTCACCTGATGTCTCTTCTAGGGGAAGGGGGAACAGGAGGAAAATCAGCAAACAGGAATCAACCCCATGTGTAACGAGCCATTGCGACAGGAACCATCCCGAACCCTGTCACAATGCCAAGATCCATCCTTAGAAGTGGAAGATTGCACATCACTACCTGACTTGGGTGCTGACATTGGAATGGAGATGGGTTGGGAGGAGAGACCAGATTCTAACAGTCTAACAGGGTCTCCTTTCACAGGAAGTCCCAACAGGGAAATGTCAGCAGACACATTTCCCCTCTCACTGGGTGAGAACGTTAAAACTTCTGAACCACGAAGGTCTCACGTACACGTAAGAGCCCCACCTATTTAAAGGAATACATTAGATAGGTTGGGGTTTGGTATGGACTGAACCTAGTGGGGAGGGTGTTATGTATGTAGGTTTGAATGTTATTGGTTTATTTGAACTGTTCTTGTAAAATGTCAAATGGTATTGGTTTAAATAGTGCGGGAAGAAACCCTGCACTCCCATTGGCTGGCAGCTATGGCTGCAGGCTATAAGAGGCAGCCGTAGCCAAGCCAGGACGGGTCTATTCGAGCTGTAGTCACTAAATAAACTCTTTGCTGGAACTCCTCGCGTCTGACTCTTCATGCAAACTTAACAGCTTTTTCCGCTTTTTTATATACTGTAAACTTCATGGGCAGTTTATCTATTGACCGAGTTCATCACTCTAAAAATGTTCTGCAACTACAACTGTTCTGGCTTATGTGCCATACTTTGTGGATTAGCATTTGATGCAAATGCAGTCATTTTGGCTGAGTTACTAAATCATGGTTATAGCAAAGTATGACTCAGACCAATGTAGGAAATGATGTACAGAATAATTGGATGGCCAAATCACATCCTAAGACACTCCTTAGCACCACGTGGTACTTGGAGCCACAATATAACCCAGGGGTCCCCAAACTTGGCAACTTTAATACCTGTGAACTTCAAGTCCCAGAATTCCTCAGCCAGCATAGGCATTCTGGGAGTTGAAGTCCACAAGTCTTAAAGTTGCCAAGTTTGGAGACTTCTGATATAACCCATCTCTGTTTATAAGACACCATTCTTTCAGCATCTGCAAGGAATTTAGGGGTGCCTGGTTAATCTTCTCTTTCCCCTTAATTTTGATGGCTACCTTGTTTTACTGATTCTATATCTGAGGTCCCTTGATATGCAGAAAACTGGCATATAAAATTAATAAATAAATACTAATTTCATTTTCCTCACCAATTCCACCAGATTTTGAATGAATGCAAAGTTAAAGTTTTGTTCATAACATCAGTGAAGTATAACATTCCATATCTGTCCAGAAAATTGGTCAATATTTGCTTTAACAGTTCATAAAATAAGTCAAATATTTTCCATTGAGGGTAACTCCCACAGCTTTGGATTCAGCTTTTTAAAAGGAAGCAGGGGGCCAAAACTTTCAAAACTAGGAAGAAAGAATAATCTGAAGCACTGTAAACTATAGGTAAAACAGGAGGAAGGAAAGGATGGTTAGGTGAGACTCCATTACTTTTACATGGAAAAAAAAGATTAGAGGTCCATTTTAAAAGGGGGGGAAAGGCCCCCTGCCACACTTTGAACATTACAATTAAGGAAATGCGCAACTGATTACCAGCCAACCATTCCCACACTACTGGTGATTGAGAGAATTCTGAATAGAACCTTTAGGCCAGGGGTTAAAACCAGTGGTTTTTAAGATATTGCTAAGCCATAATTCCCAGCATCTCTCAACACTAACCATGTTGGCTAGATCAGTGATACTTCTAGTATCAATAATTTATGGAGGTTCACAAGTTCACTAATTGTATGCAAGTAGTGACTCATAAGCCTAAGCAATAACTAAGGGTGGCAATGCCCACCCAGCTGAAAATGAGGCCCTCAGATCCTGGGAGAGTAAGGCAAAACTTAGGGATTCCAAGCCTCTTTTCTTTCCCTGAGCAGGCATTGAAGGATGGATCATAGACAGCACCCTATCTCTAGATTGCCATCCAGTTTGTAGAGGCAACTGTGAGGATAGTTGATGGATTTTGTGAGCTGGGTTTTCAGTAGCTTTTGCATTCTCTGGCCTATATAAAATGCAATGTACAGTATTATTTGGACTTACGAAGGCATGTTGTTTCTGAAAAAGAGATCATGACATCAAATAATCCTTACCATGAAACAAGCTGGTAACCTTCCACAAAAAACAAGATTACAGCTGGACTGAGTTAGGTTCTGATTTTAGAAGGCTGGCAGCCCTCAAAAATGCAAGGGCTTAATCGCATTATTGCACAAGACAACATTTAAATGTTTCAATCCTAGTACAAATAGTTCATATTTTGGCCTCCTGACTATTTAATGAAAATCTCCCTGCCTATGACATTTAGTGGAAAATATGTTGCCCAACACAAGATCACTGGCGTACCCCCAGGCTGTACATAAACAAAACAAATGGCGTGTACTAACCTAACCCCACTTAAACAGCTTGTCCAGGGCATGCCTTTTAATTTCTTTGGCAGTTAAAAATATTATGCTTGAAGTTCCACTGTCATGTTTGTCTGTCTTTTAACAGTGAGGAAGGATTGGCTGATTTGATTCACATTTGCCCAGAAATAAGCCCCATTAAATCAATTGAATTTAGTACTTCCTAAGGATTGCCCTGCAAATCCCATTAATTCCATGGCACGCATTTCAAGGGAAGGCTGCATAGGACCGGGCTGTGAATTTGGGTAGTGGCCTTGTCTTTCCACTGCAAATCTATCTCTCTGAAGCATGTCCCATGCAAATCTGACATTATCTTAGAGCCCGCTCTGATTACATAAAGGGCACCCTCTAGAGGTCTCCATGTACACTGTACAGCTCAGTAACATCCTTATCTCTATTGGACTTCCAGCAGGGTGGGGGGAAAAACTTCTGACCTTGTTCATATTTGATTGTCCATCCAAAAAGTTGGGCATGCAAGGTCTCCTGCCCAAAAGTATCCAAGCCATCTTAGCAATACAGTCCAACAATCTGCAGATACACATTCACATATGCACACATGCATGCACACCCGCACACGCACACACAAACCTCATCCACCATTCCAATTTCTTACAAATCAGTGTAGCATTTTAGCAAATGCAGATAAGCAAAATAAAATCATCCTTTTCACAGTTCCACTTGAGTTTCTAATCTAGCCAGAACAAATTCGGAACAGCTGAATCCAAGTGGGTGTCACAGAAAGCCATTTAGGAATCCTCCCAACATTAACCTTGAACCGATATGAACTGGAAGCCAACATGCTGGCTAAATGGAATCCATCGCCATGCCACGAAGACAAATACTATGCTTCCTGACTAGACTTCCTGTCCTCAAGCACCAGGGAGCAAAATGCAGGGTGCTGATAGCCCAGCCAGAAGGGTGAGAGAACAGTGTGTCACAAGGTCTGGATTTCATCAAGACGAGTCACTTAGGAAAAGGGGGGAACAGTTATTTCCAAGAAGCAAAGAAATGCAGAGGGAAAGTCAGAGAAGCAGCAGGGGAAAGGGAACCAAAAAAGAAAGAGGTTCTGTGCAGTTCTCGCTAACAAAGAATTGAATAAAACAGATGTAGTTTAGGCAGTGCAAAAGGACTCCACCCTTCCAATTCCTTGTGTTTACTTCTCTCCCTCTCCCTCTGTTCAGAAAGTTTAGACTTGTCTCCAAGGGCTGCATTTCTGTTTCATCACAACTGCAAACTTATTACAAGCAGTAATAAGACTTCTTTTTAAAAACGTCTTACACAGAAATAGAGACAGACAACTGCATTTATCCCTAAGAGCTCGGTGGATTTTTCCCCATTGTTCTTCCTCTCTTTCTTGTCCTCCGTGCAGATGGCAGGAGGGGAAAAAACATTAGCTTTTAAAATCCATTTCCCATTAACTGACTTTTCAGTTTCCTATCAGTCCTCTAGTTCACAATACACCCACACAAATATACAGAGAGCATCCTGCATTTCCAAGTCCACTTTTATTTCAAAACTTCAAAGCACAAAAGTGACATTCGGCACTCTAAAGAGAAACTCACCCCCTTCAAACTCGTCCTCTTCTTGTGTTCGTATCATCCCCAAATGTCCTAGAAAAGCAATAAGAATGACAAACGTTCTTCTTTGGGTCCAGATGGCCATCATGTCTAAATATTAGACATGTATATCCTCCTTGGAGGAAAAGTGCAAAACAAAAAGTGTACAAAAGAAGATCATATGGACATCATAAAGGCAGCTCTTCTCTTTTAGCACTCCCACAGGACACACAGAAAGTCTGCAAGCTCCTCTCTTGCTTGCCTTTTCTTTTTAACCAGCTCTGGCTCTTGTGCAGCCTACAAACACTTCCCCCCCCCAAGTGATGCAGCTTTAAATAGGAAGAATGCTGCCTCCAGTTCTTTTCCTGCCCCCTTTCAGCTTCTTCAGCCTAATAATCATCCAGTCCCTGGCAAGGAATCGCGTGACTGATGGTAAACAATCGAATCAGGACTAGCTTCCCTCTTCTTCCCTCAAACTTTTCCTCTTTTTCTTTCTTTCTTTTCCTTTCTTGCTTTCTTTTGTTTTTTAAACACACAGTTTCTGAGAGCTGCTACCTCTCCCTGCTGTTGTTCAAGAAAAGCTCTCCTTTGAAAGAACAGATTGGGATCCACACATATTTGATTCAGAAAAATTATTTGGTGATTCAGACTGTTGGAAAACAAGGAGACAATGAGATGCTAAAGCATTCTTTAGAACAAACTTTGGCTTTTGAAAGGAAGCATCCTCCTTCATAGGTGCAGCCTAAGTTTTGCCCTTCTTCTTATCCTGCATTTCTAAGATGCCCTTTTCGTGTGCAGGGTTTACCTGCTGAAATTATGAAGAGTGAAGTCCATTCCCATCAAGGTGAGAAAGGTGATTCGAGTTCTTCTCTATTCACCTCAGTTACAATAGTCCAAAAGCTAGATCCCAGTTTTTTCTGGGAAATTGCACAGCAGTGAATTAAGGAATACTAACACCTGTTACACGGATTTGCTTCTGACCTTTCCATTGCTTATCATTGATACCTTTCTGCCAGGATATATAGATGGGTGAGTGGATGGATGGATGGATGGATGGATGGATGGATGGATGGGTGGGTGGGTGGATGGAAGGAAGGAAGGAAGGAAGGATGCTGCCAACTGCCCTGGATCACCAGATTGCCCACTGACTCAAGATTTCTTATATCAGACCATGGCAAGAGTCAATTAGTAATAACATGCCTTGTTTCATAGTCAGTGGCTTAAAGATGCAGTTCTAATTCCCTTAGTATAATATTTGTTCAGGACATTATGTGAAGTTTAAAAAGCAGCTCTCAAACACAGCCAGTCAAGGCTGTGATACAAGTGATACTGTATAAGTGATACTGTACTGCTGAGCCCTGCCAGAGTGGTATGGCTCAACAGTTGTCTGAGTCTGCTGTATGATGCTACTTAGGGTAATTCTATGTTGCAGTTTTAAGCTGATGGTTTCCTGCACCATTCCCAGCTATTTCTATGGGTCCATGCTTCCTCCAGCCTGAACAGGAACCAAAGGGTGCCAGGAGTGAAGTGAGCAAGAATTTCTAATATTGATGGCAGTCATTGATTTAACAGGTCATAATTGGATCAATTAAAATATTATTTTCTAAAAAGTACCAACTGCAAAGCCCAGCACAGAACATAGCTGTCTGGAGCCCAGGATGAAATGGCTATATATGACTATGTGAATAGATGCTGGAGAGGATGAGGCATGCCAGGCCACACTAAAGATGGGCCAAGCAGAAAAAGGAATTCTGCCTGTATTTCACTGCATTGTGCAACTAAGAGAAATGCATTTGCTAAAAGATTTTGCTCCTGCGGAGGAAAGCTATGGCAAATCTAAACAGCATACTAAAAAGCAGAGGCATCACTCTGCCAACAAAATGTGTATAGTCAAGGCTATGGTTTTTCCAGTTGCAATGTGTGGCTGTGAAAGTTGGACCACAAGAAAGGCTGAGCGCCAAAGAATTGAAGCCTTTGAACTATGGTGCTGGAGAAGACTCCTGCGAGTCCCTTGGACTGCAAAGGCAATCAAACTGACCAGTTCTAGAGGAGATCAACCCTGACTGCTCTTTAGAGACCAGATCCTGAGGATGAAACTCAAATACTTTTTGGCCACCTAACGAGAAGGAAGGACTCACTGGAGAAGAGCCTAATGCTGGGAAAGATTGAGGGCAATAGAAGAAGGGGACGACAGAGAATGAGATGGCTGGATGGAGTCACTGAAGCAGTAGGAGTGAGCTTAAATGGACTCCAGAGGATGGTAGAGGACAGGAAGGCCTGGGGGAAAGTTGTCCATGGAGTCGTGATGGGTCAGACATGACTTCGCAACTAACAACAACGAAGAGATTTTAGCAAATTTGAATCATGGAGGTACATTTTTAAAAAATGAAAATTATTGCAACAAATTTTAATAAGCCCTAGAAATAGTATGCAATGATGTGTTCTCTGCACATTATGGGTTTGCAGATCATAGCAAACCATAACTTGGTTTGGTTTTGTCTTAGCCTGATGTTGAATTCTGCCACAGTGGTTTGTAGGTCATGCCTATAATTCTGTGTTAAATCTGTACCAGGCCACTAATATGCAATGTGTGAATCCAGCTATTAAATCTAATTCCTTCTATAAACATGACAATCTTCAGCCATGCCACAACTTTCAGTTTTCCAATAGACAATTAAGTGGATTAATAATAAATGATTATAATTCTGCACTCATGCAATCTGTTTTCTTCTTGCAGTATTATACTAGCAAATATAATTTGGGCTCATATAAAGTGGTATGTACGCATGCATGCATGCATGCATGTATGTATGTATTGAGCTTTGTGTGCACCCCCTCAGTCAAGGCCAGTTTCTCACTTAGCAAATTGAAAGTGTGTGGATTTCAACTTCAACCCCCAGAATTTCCCAACCAGCCAGGCTCGCTGAGAAATTATGGTATGGAAAGCCATACATCTTAAAAGCTCCCAAGTTTGAGAAATACTGGAGTAGGCAGTCCATTTAAATTGGGAGGGGGGGTTTCATGGGAGGATGGAAAGAGGGTTGAGGGGATAAGGTATTTATGTCCTTCAATTCCTCATCAGTTCTCTCTCCGACACTTTTCCTTCCTTCACATTAAAATATAAACACAAGAACTTGGAATTCCTTGTTTGTCTTCTTTGACCCCCATTTTTTAAGACAGAAAAGAATGAGATAAAAAATACATATTCTGCCCTAATTTAAGCATCTGGAAGCTCTATTAGAAACATGTTTGTCTATTGCTTTACCATCTGCACATTAATGCATGCCTAAATGCCTAAATAGAAAGTATTTCACATATTTCAAGGATGAAACAATAAGAGAACAGATCAAGGCAAAAGATACAGAAAGGGCACAGGGAGACCAGCCTACAGGTTTCCCCCACTTCTGAGATAGAATAAATGGCACTTCTTGGCCTACTCTTATTGACCAGTCAAATTATTTTAACAATGAAGAGACAGTACCGCAAATATTTTTCCAATTCCTGACAATAAACATTCTAACAAAATAATACCAATCAATTTGATTCATCTGCTAACTTAATGTACCTAAACATAGGACCAGCTTTGGGCAGACAGGGTGGGGCTACCTGGCTTGGCTTGGCTTCTTTCAACATTAGACAGTACTAAACACAAATGTCTGAGAAGTTTCCATTTATAATAGACGTAAGTTCCCATAGAATCATCTTGTCCAAAGCTCTGCCTGCACAGCTTCCTTTTAGTAGCAAACACTAAATCATGGGTATACCCTTTTTTCCTGTTTATAGGAACAACCACATACAGACATCTTTTATTATGGAAACTGATGTGACAAGTATTTAAGCCCTCAATGATGTATTCAGTTATTACATTTCAACAATTTGTGGCCCACCTTTCAGGTGGAAAACACTGTTAATGTGACTTCAGCTATATCATTGTGAAATAGAATAATCAAATTGCTCAATTATTACAATCCACAAAAAACATTAATATGCAACCATCTACTCATTTAGAATGCAATGCATATTCCAACTAAAACTGTATACCTATATTTTACATTCCAGTCAAATCACTGTGAACGAAAATATGGAAATAATAATGATAATAATGATAATTGTTATGTATGTAGGTTTGAATGTCATTGGTTTAGTTTGAATTGTTCTTGTAAAATGTCATATAGGATTGGTTTGAAAAGTGCGGGAAAACCCTGCACTCTGATTGGATGGCAACTGCGGCTGCTGGCTATAAGTAGCAGCCACAGCCCAGACAAATCGGGTCTGTTATGAGCTGTAGTCACTAATAAACTCTTCACTGAAGCTCTTCGCGTCTGACTCTTCATGCACACTTAACACTGGCGACGAGGGTGGGATTCCCCTGAAGAGAAGACGACGCGGAAGACAAGCAGAAGAGCGAGATGGCTGCGCTGAACACCCCCCCAGCCCCGTTCAATCCGGCGGCAGAAGACTGGGACTCGTATGCGGATCGCTTCCAAATGTATTTGGAAGGAAACGACCTCGCCGACATCTCTGAGAAGCGGAAGAGGGCGGTCTTTCTTACGCACTGCGGTCCGGCAGTCTTCAAGATGGCAAAGGCATTGGCGGGAGCTGCAGACGTGAAGGTAATGGAATGGCCTGATTTAGAAAAGCTTTTAAGAGCCCATTACGCCCCACAAGTATCGTGCCTCATTAAGAGACATGAGTTTTACCGTCGGGATCAAGGGAAAGCAAAACGTTAACGACTTCGTGGCAAGTTTAAGGGACATTGGGGGTGCATGCGAGTTTAACAACTTGGAGGAGGCCATGCGCGATCAATTTGTTCTAGGCCTCAAAGACAAGGTGCTTCAGAGCAAATTGTTATTAAAACCTAAGATCACGTTGAAGGAAGCCATAGAAGAGGCCTCCTCAGCAGAAGCCACTAAGTCCTCAGTGGCAGCCATGAAGAAAATTAACAAGGCCTCAAGCCATTCTGATGTGGAAAAGTCCACAACAACTCATTGCGAGCAAATAGATTCTGAATCAGACTGTAGTGAGGTGGAGGAAGGAATTTATAGACTCAGAATGGAAAAGAAAAAAAAAGACCTGGGAAGGAAAAGGCAAGATTTTTATTGCAGAGGTTGTGGGGGCACCCCACACTGAATGCAAGTTTCTTGATACCATCTGCCTGTTGTGAAAAAAGAGGTCACTTAGCAAGAGTCTGCAAATCATCCAGAACTCCACCACACAGAAGAAAGTTTCCTGACAAAGATTTCAAGCCCAACAACTTCAGTGAGAAAATGGGGCGCAACTCGGAAGCAAATGGGAAGAATGAAACTCATCAAACAGTCACCATTGGTCATTCTTCAACCTTGAGAAGCAGAAAAGTACAAGTGAAGGTACTCATTGAAGGAAGGCCTTGCCAAATGGAAGTGGACTCAGGCTCCTATTTATCTATGGTGTCATGGGACACTATTCACAGGCTACTTCCCAACATTCAGAAGAAACATTTCCAGAAGCAAGCACTGACTCTTAAAGACTACCAAGGGAACAAGATTCCAGTAGTTGGAACAAGAGAATTCAACGTGAAGTTCAAAGGCCACACCAAACGTTTGCCCCTGACCATTGTGGACAAGGATTGCCCAAGCTTTCTGGGACTAGTGGAGTGGTTCAATCCACTAGGCATCGAGGTGACTGGCATCAATCACGTGAGCAACTCTGAATGGGAGGAGGCCTTGAAGTCTGAGTTTCCAGAGGTCTTCAGCGAAGGATTGGGCAAGTATATGGGGACCCCTATCACTTTCAACCTAGATCCCAAGGTGCCCCCAATTCGTTTAAAGCCCAGAAGGGTTCCATTTGCTTTAAAGGAAAAAATTGATGCACAATTGGACAAATTAATAGCTCAAGGGGTTTTAGAGCCCACTGACCACTCCAGATGGGAGACACCCATAGTCACACCAGTCAAGACTGATGGGTCAGTAAGAATCTGGGGACACTGAACCATGCGCTGCAGCAGAGCGCATATCCAGTTCCAGTGGTACATCATCTGTTACATTCACTTGGCAGGGGTACAGTCTTTGCCAAATTGGATTTGGCCCAGGCATATCAACAACTAACAGTTGATGATGCCACTGCAGAGGCCCAAACCATTGTGACTCATAGAGGTGCCTTCAAATGTAAAAGGTTACAATTTGGAGTAAGCGTGGCACCAGGCATCTTTCAAAGCCTTATGGAAAGGATGCTCCAAGGACTGCCAGGGGTAGTGCCTTACTTTGATGATGTGTTAATCTCTCCTGAAAATGACACTTAGTTACAAGAAAGACTCAGAGAAGTCCTTACCAGATTCAGGAAAGCAGGGTTAAAAGTCAAGGAAGAAAAATGCACTCTTAAAACTGACAAGGTTGAGTTCCTGGGCTATATGATTGACAAGCATGGCATCCACTCTACCGATGCCAAGGTTCAAGCAATCAAAGAAGCCCCTAGACCTAAATGCAAAACAGATTTGCAAGCCTTCCTTGGACTCATTAACTTTTATCACATGTTCCTACCTCAGAAGGCAACCATTGCAGAACCACTACACAGATTACTTGACAAAAGTCTGTTTGGGTCTGGGGGAGGAAGGAACAATCAGCATTTAACAGTATTAAAAGACTAATCACGTCTGATGCTGTTGATACAGTTCTCTGAGAATTTGCCTGTTGTACTGACTTGTGATGCATCCCCCTTTGGAGTGGGGGGGGGTTTGAGCCACAGGCTTCCCAGCGGGAGAGAAGCCCCTATTGCATTTTACTCTCGCACTTTGACCAAAGCAGAGAGGAATTACAGCCAATTGGACAAGGAGGCATTGGCAGTTGTTGCAGCTGTTAAGAAATTTCATGAATATCTGTATGGGAGAACATTTACCATTGTTACGGATCACAAACCTTTGTTAGGCATTGTGGCAGGAGATAAACCTACACCTACTATCCTGTCACCAAGAATGCTGAGGTGAACTGAATTTCTTGCTGCTTATTCTTACAAACTTATCCACAAGCCTGGCAAGGACATTGGACATGCTGATGCACTGAGTCATTGCCCACTTCCTTGCCACAAGGAGGACTTTGAACCTGAAACACACACCTTTTTCCTAGAAACTGTTGCCAAGCTTCCAGTTCATGCTGCTGAAATTGCCAGAGAGACTGCCAAAGACACTTTATTGGCTCCTGTTATAGGCTGGATTAAGAAAGGTTGGCCTCTTCAAGATCTACCTCACCTGGCCCAACCTTTTAAGTCCAGGCAAACTGAATTATCTGTATTAAGAGGATGTATTTTGTGGGGTAACAGGGTGGTTATTCCTGCAAAACTACAAAGAGAGGTTTTGGAAATGTTACATGAGGGTCATCCTGGTATTGTAAGGATGAAGGGATTGGCCAGGAGTTATGTATGGTGGCCAGGTATTGACAAAATGGTTGAAAACTGGGTTGCATCTTGTCCCAACTGTCAGGTAATCTGGCCTGCCCCACCTCTCGCCCCCAAACAGGAATGGGAATGTCCTAGGGGCCCATGGTCTAGGATTCACATTGATTTCGCAGGCCCTACCAGAGGGCACACTTCTTTTATAGTAGATGCATATTCCAAATGGCTAGAGGTAATCCCTATGGCATCCACCACAACTGATGCTGTCATCAAGCAGCTCAAAAACCTTTTTGCAACCCACGGGTTACCTGATGTTCTTGTCTCTGACAATGGTCCTCAATTTACATCCAACCTTTTTGAATCCTATTTAGCACAACAGGGTATCAGACATGCCCTCACTGTCCCTGGGCACCCTTCGGCTAACGGCCGGACTGAACACATGGTACATTTTACCAAGGAGAAACTTCAGCAACTGGGTCCTGGGGACATCACTGAGAAAGTTGAAAAACTTCTTAGTGTTCAGCACATCACTCTAACCCATCTAATAACTTATCCCCAGCAGAGTTGTTGATGGGTAGGAAACTTAGGTCTTCCCTTGACCGCCTTCATCCCACTTACACACCCAACGCACCACTAGATTCCACTTCCAAAGTTCGCACATTCAGTGTGGGTGATTCTGTTTATGCTAAGAACCTCATAGGTGAACCTTTGTGGATTCCTGCTGAGATAACTCAGATCACAGGCCCTCGTTCTTACAGGGTGCAAACAGAGGATGGACTCCTCTGGAGCAGGCACATTGATCAACTTAGATCCAGGTTTTCTCAGGAACATCGCACTTGTTGCTCTCTAGTTCCCTCACCTAATGTCAATTCTAGGGGGGAAGGGGAGGAACAGGAGGATAATCAGCAAGCAAGAATCTATCCTATGTGTAACGAGCCATTACGACAGGAACCATTCCAAAACCTGTCACAATGCCAAAATCCATCCTTAGAAGTGGAAGATTGTACATCACTACCTGACTTGGGTGCTGACATTGGGCTGGAGATGGGTTGGGAGGAGAGACCAGATTCTAACAGTCAAACAGAGTCTTCTTTCATAGGAAGTCCCAGTGGGGAAATGTCAGCAGACACATTTCCTCTCTCACTGGGTGAGAATGTAAAAACTTCTGAACCACGAAGGTCTCAACGTACACGCAAGAGCCCCACCTATTTAAAAGAATACATTAGATAGGTTGGGGTTTGGTATGGACTGAACCTAGTGGGGAGGGGTGTTATGTATGTAGGTTTGAATGTCATCGGTTTAGTTTGAATTGTCCTTGTAAAATGTCAAATATGATTGGTTTAAAAAGTGCGAAAACCCTGCACTCTGATTGGCTGGCAACTGCGGCTGCTGGCTATAAGTAGCAGCCGTAGCCCAGCCAAGACGGGTCCATTCGAGCTGTAGTCACTAAATAATCTTCACTGAAGCTC
>CM019148.1:198166897-198211369 GCA_009733165.1 Naja naja | reverse complement strand
GTGAGACCCTCCTCTTGAGGTGGGGCCTAATGGTCAGGTGGGCTTGCTGCTGGCATACCTTTCCCCCAGCTGTGTGACGCGGCCCTACCTGGGCTTCTCGATCTCCTCTCCGGGGTGGCGGTGGAGTTCCCTGACCTTATGGTCTTGGGAGACTTTAACCTGCCTTCCCTGGGGGGGGGGTCAGGTTTGGCCCAGGAATTCATGGCTTCTATGGAGGCCATGGGCCTGACCCAGTTAATACAAGGCCCTACTCATGAGGGGGGAAATACTCTTGACCTAGTTTTTGTCTCTGAACAGTGGCGGAGTGACAGAGGGCAAGTCATTTCTACGGTCTTGCCCGTTCCATGGTCTGATCACTATCTCCTACGGCTGGTCTTCCAACAGGCTGTCCCCCACTGCTGGGATGAGGAGCCACTTAGATGGTTCCGCCCTAGACGCCTGATGGACCCGGAGAGGTTCCAGGCAGAACTGGGGTTTTTTCCTACTTCCCTTGCTCACAGCTCTGCCGAGGATCTGGCAATGGCCTGGCAACGGTCTGCGTCGGAGGCCCTCAACAGGGTTGCCCCCATGCTCCCCCCTTACACGCCGTGGATCCCGGTTTGCCCCTTGGTATACTGAGGAGCTCCGGGAGATGAAACCCGTCAAAGGGTTTAGAGAGCAGGTGGAGGTCTACCCGTTCCCAGTCCGACCGGGCCCAGCTAAGAGCCTATATTAGGACTTACCTGGTAGCTATGGGTGAGGCGAGAAGGTCTTATCTCTCCACTCTCATAGCATCCGCAGATAATCGCCCCTGCTGCCCTGTTTCGGGTTACCCGCTCCCTCCTTCGTTTAGAGGGGGGGCGGACCCGTTGCGGGGTAGAGCCAAGGAGTTTGTTCAATATCTGTCGGATAAAATCGTTTGTATTCGGGACGGGTTACCCTCTGATTTGCAGTGGTCCGAGGAAAGAGGTGCTGGGAGTCTGGCCATTGTTACCTGGGATGAGTTTGATCCTGTTTCCGAGGATGAAGTGGACAGGATTATGCGGTGAATGAGTTCCACCACATGTTTGTTGGACCCGTGTCCCTCCTGGCTGACATATGCCGCCAGGAGGCCACCTGCGGTTGGCTCCGGGCAGTTGTCAGCGCTTCTTTAAGGGAGGTGTCTTTCCCGCCTTGAAGGAGGCGGTGGTGAGGCCCCTTCTGAAGAAGCCTGCCCTGGACCCGACCATGTTAGATAACTTTCGTCCAGTCTCCAACCTTCACTTTTGGCGAAGGTTGTTGAGAATGTGGTGGCTCAGCAGGTTCCGCTTTTCCTGGATGAAGCGGACTACCTAGATCCGTATCAATCGGGCTTCCGACCGGTTACAGCACGGAGACGGCATTGGTCGCTGATGGATGATCTCTGGAGGGCCGGGACAGGGGTTTTCCTCTGTCCTGGTCCTATTAGACCTCTCTTCAGCTTTGATACCATCGACCATGGTATCCTTTGCGTCGCCTCGGGGGCTGGGAGTGGGAGGCACCGTTCTTCGGTGGTTCTCCTCCTACCTCTCTCGGTGCAATCGGTGTTGGCAGGGGGGTTAGGTCATCCCCAAGGGTGCTCTCTTGTGGGGTCCCTCAGGGGTCAGTCCTTTCCCCCCTTTTATTCAACATCTACATGAAGCCGTTGGGTGAGATCATCCGTGGTTTTGGGGTGAAGTTCCATCAATGCTGATGATACTCAGTTGTACATCTCCACCCCAAACCAGATCAGCGATGCCCTCTCCCTGATGACCCGGTGTCTGGATGCGGTACGGATCTGGATGAGTGGGAACATGCTTCGACTCAACCCGGCCAAGACTGAGTGGCTATGCATACCGGCATCTCGGCCCGGTCAAGATTGTCCATCTTTGGCCATAGGGGGAGAGGTGTTGCCCCCTGTGGATAGGGTGCGGAATCTGGGGGTCCTCCTGGATGTACGGCTCCGGCTGGAGGAGCAGGTCGGGGCGTCGCCAGGGGGCCTTTGCCCAGCTCCACCTTGTTCGACAACTTCGCCCTTTTCTGGACCGAGATGCCCTGCGCACAGTCACTCATGCCCTTGTTACCTCTAGACTTGACTACTGCAACGCTCTCTATTTAGGACTTCCCTTGCACACCATCCGGAGATTGCAGCTGGTGCAGAATGCGGCCGCGCGGGTGGTGATGGGAGTTACCGGTTCTGCCATGTTACCCCCCTCCTCGCGGCTTGCATTGGCTGCCGTTGCGCTCGGGTGAGGTTCAAGGTTTTAGTGTTAACATATAAAGTCCTCCATGACATGGGTCCTCAATATTTAAGGGGCGTCTCCTTCCGATATCGAATGCCGGCCGCCCTGTGCGAGCTCATAGGCAAGGACTCCTCGGGATTCCATCGGCGGCTCAGTGCCGATTGGTAATTCCCCGACGATGAGCCTTTTCTGTTGTGGCCCCTGACCTCTGGAACCAACTGCCTTTGGAGCTCCGCCTGGCCCTGACCTCCGCACCTTTAGCCGTGAGCTAAAAACTTGGTTGTTTGATCAACCTGGGCTGTGACCCCCGCCCCCCTCGGGTTGGGATAGTTTTAATGGTTTTAGTTTATTATATTTGGACTTGTATTTAAATTTAATAGTTTTTTAAGTATTTATTGTATTATATTTTAATTGTGAGCTGCTCCGAGTCTTCGGAGATGGGGCGGCATACAAGTGCAAATAATAAATAAATAAATAAATAATTCTTCATGCAAACTTAACAATAATAATAATAATAACAACAACAACAACAGCAACAATGAATCTTTGGAGCATATGAATGAGCTTGACTTGCCCAAATTGCAATAAATTGCCCCCCAAAAATGCCAGTATCAAAAATGTCCTTTCCCCTGGGTGGCTTCTTCAATTGACCTTAATTAGAAGGTGGCTGAAAGGTTTCTATAGTCTTTCTGGTCAGAGGTGGTATTCAGCAGATTCTGACCAGTTCTGAAGAACCGGTAGTAGAAATTTTGAGTAGTTCGGAGAACTGGCAAATACCACTTCTGACTGGGGATTTTACAGTGTCCTTCCCCTGCCACACCCACCAAGCCACACCCACAGAACCTGTGGTAAAAAAATTTGAATCCCACCACTGTTCCTGGTGTTACATATTACTGTCACTTTTCTGGCAATCTGCAGTATTGCCCGCTTCCCTTAAAACCCAGGTGACAATATCATGAGGGAACAACCCTCTCAAGGTTTTTTTTTTCAGATCAAAGGGTACAGGCAATAGAAAGGGCTACTAGAGAAAAAAAAAAGGGAGGAAACAAAGAATACCAGCAATACGAATTCTAAACAATTACTAAGCACTGTATGGAGATAAAAGAAGTGAAGTCTTTTAATGGGACAAGTATTGTTCTGACCAACTAGAACAATCTAGATAGATAGCAATAGCAATAGTATATAGGTTTATATTTATTTATTTATTTATTTTGACTTGTATGCTGCCACTCTCCAAAAAGGACTTGGGGCGGCTCACAGATAAAAACACAGAACAATAAATTATTTAAAAAGAAATTAAACTAAACAAGCCAAAATACAACTATAAAACCAAATTAAATCGAATTTAAAACCCACCCTCTCCCCCAGGAGATCAGTCCAACCCAGCCTGTAAAAACAACCAGGTTTTTAGATCGCACTGGAAAGAGGAGAGATCGGGAGCCAGCCAGAGCTCAACGGGTAGCTGATTCCATAAGGCGGGGGTCGATACAGAATAGGCCCTTCCCTGGGTCACCGCCAGCCGACATTGTCATGTGGACGGCAACCCAAGGAGTCCCAACCTGTGTGCTCGCACAGGGTGACCGGTATTTGATATCGGCAGGAGACGCTCCCGCAATATATATACTGCCCCAGAGTGTTTCACAGCATTTTCTGGACGGTTTACAATATCAGTACTATTTGCATATTGCCCCCAACAATCTGGGTCCTCATTTTACCAACCTTGAAAGATGAAAGGCTGAGTCAACCTTGAGCCCCATTAGGATCAAATCCCAGTTGTGGGCAGAGTTTGCCTGCAAGACTGCATTCTAACCACTGTGCCACCAAATGCCTGTAAATTGTAGGTAAATTCTGCCAGATAAATTTTCTCCCTTCTTATTCCTTTTTAATCTTCTCTTCAAAACTCCAATATTGATTGTAAGAGGACAGGATCAACATTGCAGTTAGATATACCTGTAGAATTGATGTTATTTGTATAATTAGAATGGGTATACTGGAACATACAAGACTGTAGTAGCTCCAGCTGTAATGCTGGACCCAGTCTTGGGCTTGAGAGCTTCTTCCCTATATAGTTTGGTTAAGCAGAATCACTTTCACCTCCTTCAGTATTTATTATCATTTTACCTACTAGCAATTCTTCTGGAGGAGCTATATGAGTAACGTCCCTACATTCAATAAGAAAATGAGTTTTCCACTTTTTGCAGATTTTACTAACAGCATCATGAAACAACATACAGACATATAAATACTGTACACTAGTAAAATAAAAACTTTATACTAACCTATTTGATGAATAACCCAGGAACCAACTAACTCTCTTTTCCCACACTGCAAAAAATGTGCTCTATCTAATCCTCTCTTGTATCTGGCTGCTCACTGCTGACTCCAAGTATCAGATTTTCAACCTGAGTTTCTACTTTCTGTCTATTCTAGTATCTTTCTCCTCCAGTGCTAGAATTCCAAACCATTTCTTAGTTTCTCCTCCAGTTCTTCACATAAACTTGATTCAGCTGCTAATATTCATTCTGGGGTGCCTTAGACAAAGCCTCAGGCCTTCTTTCCTTCACGTTTTGCTCCTGAATAATCTTTCTACCAGAGGATGGACTCCCTACCCTTCTGGTTTCAATCATTCTTTCTCTCCCCAACTCATCTCTCCCTCTTCTCCACCCCAACAAAAGTAGGGGGTCTTATATGTATTCCTGAACTAGCATTTAATTTGCACCTTCCATACTGACTTCTTTTCTTCAGTTCTATTCTCCTTCCATTGCCTAAGCCAGTGGTCTTCAAACTTGACAGCTTTAGGACTTGTGGACTTCAACTCCCAGAATTCCTCCTCCAGTCATGTTAGCTCAGGAATTCTGGGAGTTGAAGTCCACAAGTCTTAAACTTGCCAAGTTTGAAGAACCTTGGCCTAAGCTTTAAGAGTGGGTCAAGTATAATCTGGAGGTCAAATATGTCTCACAAAAAAATCTTCCTCCCTCTTCCCAAAATCTGCATCTATTTACCTATCTACCCATCTTAGATCTGTACCTATTTCACTTACAACTTGCAAGATACTCTCTCCCTCTCTCTCTCTCTCCCTTCCTCCTTCCCTCCCTCCCTCTCTCAACAACACACACACACAATAATAATACATAAAAATTATTTGAAATGTGAAGGTTGTTATAGATTCAACATAATCAGAATGTTTATCATGTTAAATATTTATATGGATTCCAGAACTTTGGAATGCTCGCAGCATGGTTCCCCAATCCAAGAAATGTTTATCTTGGCACAGTGTTATAAGGCACCGTTACAATGCAGAAATAATACAGTACATGGAAAAGAAGAAAAAAACTTATATTTTACAAATCAGTAATAATTTAAAAAAACAAGGTATATCATATAGCATTAAATTGATAAATGCAGTAGTGCTTTCAAACATGATCTAAGATTTTTTAATAACCACAAAAACCAAAACTAGCCATTTTTATCTTTTCTAAAATAAATACACTTAAAATATGCATATTCAGCAACCACAAATGTATTTGAATGAGATCTTTTTCTGCTTCAATAGTTTTATAACAAGTCTGTTTTTTCTAGCCCTTTTTTTTATTCTTGTTGCTACCGCCACTTGTCCTAGTACTAGTAACTGCCACCAACAGTGAGTAACAAGTTTCTCTCCTTGAAATGGGAGCTGTTTGTACCCCCAATGTACTTAATTAGGAATTAAAGAGTGAATGAAATAATGAAAACTGAACTAAATGGAGCTTGGTCAGATCAAACTGTTATTGTGAAACAATCAAATACCTACCATTTTTTGCAAATTATTAAATCCTAATCTATTTATTGTATCTTGAATAAATCCATTACCATCCCAAGGTGTCAAAAGTTGTAAATACTGACTAGATTCCTAAACTGCACTATGCTTCATTAAATGTGGCTTACTGAATAATTGACTGAGTGCATGGGATACATTAATCCATAAACCATGGTTGACAAGCAGTGTTTGGGTTCATACTAGAGGTGGTATTCAGCAGGTTCTGACCAGTTCTGGAGAACCAATAGCAGAAATTTTGAGTAGTTCAGAGAACCAGTAGCTGAAATTTTGAGAAGTTCAGAATACCACTTCTGACTGGCCTCTCCCCCATCTATTCTCTGCCTCTGGAGTCCCAGCTGATCAGCTGAGTCTGCTTTTGTTGCCCTGCACAGGAGAACAGAGCTGGAAAGTAGGTTAGTGGGGTGAGGAGGGAATGGGGTTTTGCAGTAACCTTCCCCTGGAGTGGGGTAGGAATAGAGATTTTGCAATATCCTTCCACTGCCATTCCCACCAAGCCATTCCCACCAAGTCATTCCCACCAAGCCATGCCATGCTCACCAAGCCACACCCACAGAACCAGTAGTAAAAAAAAATTGAATCCCACCACTGGTTCATACTACAATAACCAAAGCCAAACGAACTACATTTTAGCTTCACACAATATATTAATTGAGTTAAAACCCTGGTAAGTAAGTTAAGATGGAAAATATCAGGGAAGATTCAGATGTTAGAAACGTTAATATATTAATTTCAAACTGTGGGAAGGTTTCTTAGGAGGTAACTGAATAGTATTAAAATATATACTTACTTAAGCACATTTTTAGACTTAAGTGGTGAACGTTCAGCTAGTCTTTTATGTTTTAAGTAAGCAAACAAATATAATGTTTTAACAAACTTTGATCTTGTTTACAAAAGGGGTGTTGGTACTTACCTGATATGCCCGTTCTCTGTGAGCTGCGAAGAGCATCCAGTGATGGGACATACCAAAGCTGGGAAGTGCCCTAAGAGAGGGATGCTGTCTGAGCTGCTGGCGGGTCTGAATCGGAAAAAACTTGATGCAAAAAACTTCCTTCGGAAGGCAGTGTCTGCTGAGGCAAATACATCTATTGTATAATTTCTGATCAAGGGGGAAGGCGAGACCCAAGTCACTGCCCAACAAATCCCCTCTATAGAGGCTTGAGTAGCCCATGCTGCTGTGGTAGCTGCACTCCTGGTGGAGTGAGCCGTAATGCCTTGAGGCACCGGTAAGGATTGTGATTCGTACAAGTCAGCGATGGTGTCTCTTTACCATCTACCTAATTGTAGAAGATGAGACCTTCTGCCCCAGTGAATAGGGCTGAAAGGATAAAAAAAACCCGCTTCTGACCGGCAATAGGATGAAGTCCTATCAAAGTAAATGCATAAGGCCCCCTGACATACACAGAAAAATGGCAGCACCAGTTCCTAAACCCTGTGGGCAGTGGGATTAATCGAGGAAAGGGAGGGTCAGTTTCAATAACGACTCTGTCTGCATGGAAAATGCACAAATCCTATAGATGGACAGTGCTGCAGCTCCGAGATGCGTCCTGCTGATGTGATTGCCATCAAGAAAAGCACCTTGTAGGTGATAAAACAGAGAGTTGAGGTCCGTAAAGGCTCAGAGAGACCTGTAGGAAGAGCTGAGAATACCTTGTTGAGGTCACCTGTGGGATAACGGTGTACAATGGGCGGTCGCAAGTTCTCAATGCCTCAGAGAAGCTGCAAATGCATGCAAGATGAGAAAGGGGGGGAACCCCCTCAGGGAATAACGGATAAGAGTGCTGCCCCTTGTCTTTGCAAAGAGATTTGTGGACAGTCCCTTGTTTATGCCTCCCTGCAAAAAACAAGTAATTGTGCCACCGAGAGGGAAGTGGGAGTGAACTGGAATCTGCGACACCAGTGACAAAAATGCGACCAAGTGGTTTCATAATTCAATTTGTTGAAGGCCTGCTGGCCGCCTGGATGGTTGTTATAACCTGGCTGGAGAATTGCCCCTCTCTATACCTCGCCATTCCCCTCCACACGGCTAAGTTTAGCCATTGTGGATTGAGAGTGGAACATTGGGCCCCGGGAGAGAGAGACCTTTGACGGGGGAATCTGCCAAGGGGGTTCCAAGGATAGGGCCCTCAGGTCTGCACACCATGGCTGTTCTGGCCAGTATAGAGCCACCAGAAGGGGGTCTGCTTTTTCCGCTAACAACTTCTGGATCAGGTTGGGAATTACGGGAAGGCATGCAGGAGACCCCGGGGGCAATGAGATCTAAAGGCATCGACGGCCTCTGCTCCCTGAGACGGGTATCGAGAGAAGAACCGATGGTAGCTGCGTGTTGAGGGGAGAGGCGAAGGGATCGACTACTGATTGACCCAACCTCCGCGCCGCTTCCCTAAAGATCCTGGGGTCCAGACGCCATTCTGCCTGATCTATGGTGGTCCCACTGGGCCAGACCGCTAGGGTATTTTCTGTCCCGGAATGTGCTCTGCTTTCAGGAAGAGGAGGTGAACTTCGGCCCACCAGAAGTGATTTTGCTTCCCTCATCAGCCACTTGGGAAGAGTGCCCCATTTGTTGAAGTGGGCTTTTGCAGTTCTGTTATCTGTGAGAACAGGTATGTGCTTGTGTTGGAGATGAGGGAGGAAGTTTAGAAGAGCTACGTGAGGAGCTCAGAGCTCCAACCAGTTTATGGTGTGTGCATTCTCTGCCTTGGACCAGAGACCTGTGTTGGTGTGAAAGGTGATGGGCTCCCCATCCTACCCGGGTGGCATCTGAGGTGACTGTCACCCTGTGTGGCTCCCTGAAGGGGCAACCACTATTGTCTCTGGGTCGAGTTCACCATCTAAGGGATGGGATGGCTGTTGCAGGAAGGATGACTCGGGCGTTGGTATCTGCCCTTCAGGCACACTGGTATGGCAGCAGAAAAACTGAAGGGCTCTTGTGGAAAACCGGAAGTGGAACTGGAAGCAAAACCGATCAGCAGGGAGTTACAGGGTCTAGAACCTCTCTGCCCTCGGGGTGTTCTTTGGGGGAAGCCTCAGGGCAAGTTGTCTGCAATTTATAGTATGTAAGCTAAGACCTAAGGAGGACAAAATGGCGCCTGTGGTGCGCTGGGGGGGGGGAAATGGCCAGCAAGTAGGCAAGGAGCCTGTAATCTGCGCTCTGCACAAGGAAAAAAAGCCTCTGGTAGATAGGGACCTTCCTCCAAGGAGGAATTTGATTGAGAAAGGAAAATGAAAGGGATTATCACTCTCTGAGAGCTACAGGGGAAAATAACCCAAACAAACAACAGAAATCAAGGCGAGGCATGAAGGCCCCTGCTTCGCTGGCCTCGCACGATCGTGAGGCGGACAAAGGGAAACAAAAGGAAGGGAAAGAAAAAACCAACCCTGGGATCAAGGGAACAGGAGAATTAAATATTACATGTTTAAATACTAGACCTGACCAAGGAAGAAATTCACTGTTCCGACCAGGAGAAGCCACAAACCACAACCTATCTCAAGAAAGGCTGAGCTAAAACTGGGGACGCTACAGAGGAGTCACGTGGAGGAGGAGTGTCCTCAGGTTTAAGCCCAGCCTCCAATGAAGAGAGACTGAAGCACCTCCCATCACTGGATGCTCGCAGCAGCTCATAGGAGAATTATTTGGCCTTTTTGCTTATTTATATGCTATATGTGCCTTTGAGTCAGTTTTTTTAATCCTGGTTCTGTCCCTGCAGTTTTCTTAGCAAGCATTTTGGAAGTGGCTTGCTAGCTTCTTCCTAGGGTTGAAGGAAAGTGATTGACATCCAGCTGTCTTCAGAATAAAATGCACAGACTCCCAGTTTCTACCCTGAAGCCTTTAACCACTACATTAAACTGGCTGTCATTTGCATGAATGTGTATGTTTAATTAATTATTTTAAAATCATAAGTAGGCCTTTTTTCTTTTAAATAAGTGGACAGTTGAGCAATATTCTATTGTCAATGGATGGAAAACGTATTATAATAAGGCACTCAAAGAAAGCTTTAAATAGCTGAATTATTTACACCCCCACTTTCAGCTTCAATGCATAGGAGGATTTAAAAAAAAAGAATTCCAAAACTTCACAGAATTCAAAAAAAGAATTTGGCACAGATTAAGTTCAATTCCAACAAAAATAAATTAGGATTGAGAAGTAAATCCATTCATTGTTCCTAGTCAGACAATCATTCGGTTCAGAATGTGGCATTGGCTTGCCAATGCTTCTTTCCAGTACAGAATGAAGGGAGTGGGCTTCAGTGACAGTTTTCCATGTTATTTATTGCCCTGAGTATACAAAAATCAGTGGAAAACGTCTAAGAACAGTTATGAAATGTGTTAAGTTTGCATGAAGAGTCAGACGCGAGGAGTTCCAGCAAAGAGTTTATTAAGTGACTACAGCTCGGATAGACCCGTCCTGGCTTGGCTACGGCTGCTTCTTATAGCCTGCAGCCGTAGCTTCCAGCCAATGGGAGTGCAGGGTTTCTTCCCGCACTATTTAAACCAATACCATTTGACATTTTACAAGAACAGTTCAAATAAACCAATAACATTCAAACCTACATACATAACACCCCTCCCCACTAGGTTCAGTCCATACCAAACCCCAACCTATCTAATGTATTCCTTTAAATAGGTGGGGCTCTTACGTGTATGTTGAGACCTTCGTGGTTCAGAAGCTTTAACGTTCTCACCCAGTGAGAAGGGAAATGTGTCTACTGACATTTCCCTGTTGGGACTTCCTGAGGAAGAAGACCCTGTTAGACTGTTAGAATCTGGTCTCTCCTCCCAACCCATCTCCATTCCAATGTCAGCACCCAAGTCAGGTAGTGATGTGCAATCTTCCACTTCTAAGGATGGATCTTGGCTTTGTGACAGGGTTCGGGATGGTTCCTGTCGCAATGGCTCGTTACACATGGGGTTGATTCCTGTTTGCTGATTTTCCTCCTGTTCCCCTCCTTCCCCCCTAGATGGAACATCAGGTGAGGGACCTAGAGAGGGACAGGGTTGATGTTCCTGAGGGAACCTGGATCTAAGTTGGTCAATGTGCCTGCTCCAGAGGAGGCCATCCTCCATTTGTACCCTGTAAGAACGAGGGCCCGTGATGTGAGTTGTTTCAGCAGGAATCCACAAAGGTTCACCTGTAAGGTTCCTAGCATAGACAGAATCTCCCACACTAAAAGAACGAACTTTGGAAGTGGAATCCAGTGGTGCGTTGGTGCGTAAGTGGGATGAAGGCGGTCAAGGGGAGACCTAAGTTTCCTGCCCATCAACAACTCTGCTGGGGACAAGTTATTTGATGGGCTAGGAGTGATGTGTTGAACACTAAGAAGTTTTTCAAGCTTCTCAATGATGTCCCCAGGACCCAGCTGCTGAAGCTTCTCTTTGGTGAAGCGTACCATGCGTTCAGCCCGGCCATTGGCCGAAGGTGCCCAGGGGCAGTGAGGGCATGTCTGATGCCCTGTTGAGCTAGAAAGGATTCAAAAATGTTAGATGTGAATTGAGGGCCATTGTCAGAAACAAGGACATCTGGTAACCCATGGGTGACAAATAATTTTCTGAGCTGCTTGATGACAGCCTCAGTTGTAGTGGATGTCATGGGAATTACCTCTAGCCATTTGGAATATGCATCTACTATAATTAGAAAGTGTGCCCTCTTGTAGGGCCTGCAAAATCAATGTGGATTCAGACCATGGGCCCCTAGGACATTCCCATTCCTGTGTGGGGCGGTGAAGTGGGGCAGGCCTGACTATCTGGCAATTGGGACAAGATGCTACCCAGTTTTCAACCATTTTGTCAATACCTGGCCACCATACATAACTCCTGGCCAAACCTTTCATCCTTACAATCCCAGGATGACCCTCATGTAACATTTCCAAAACCTCCTTTGCAGTTTTGCAGGAATAACCACCCTGTTACCCCACAAAATACATCCTCTTAATACAGATAATTCAGTTTGCCTGGACTTAAAAGGTTGGGCAAGGTGAGGTAGATCTTGAAGAGGCCAACCTTTCTTAATCCAGCCCATAACAGGTGCCAATACAGCATCTTTGGTAGTTTCTCTGGCAATCTCAGCAGCATGGACTGGAAGCTTAGCACGGTCTCCAGGAAAAAGGTGTGAGTTTCAAGTTCAAAGTCCTCCTTGTGGCAAGGTAGTGGGCAACGACTCAGTGCATCAGCATGTCCAATGTCCTTGCCAGGCCTGTGAATCAGTTTGTAGGAATAGGCTGCAAGAAATTCAGTCCACCTCAGCATTCTTGGTGACAGGATATTAGGTGTAGGTTTGTCTCCTGCCACAATGCCTAATAAAGGTTTGTGATCTGTAACAATGGTGAATGACCTGCCATACAGATATTCATGAAATTTCTTAACAGCTGCAACAACTGCTAAAGCCTCCTTGTCCAATTGGCTATAATTCCTCTCTGCTTTGGACAAAGTGCGAGAGTAAATGCAATTGGGGCTTCCCTTCCATTGGGAAGCCTGTGACTCAAAACCCCCCCCACTCCAAAAGGGGATGCATCACAAGTCAGAACAACAGGCAAATTCTCAGAGAATTGTATCAACACAGCATCAGACGTGATTAGTCTCTTAATACTGTTAAATGCTGACTGTTCCTTCCGCCCCCAGATCCAAACAGCTTTCTTATCAAGCAGGCGATGTAAGGGCTCAGCAATAGATGCTTTGTGAGGTAGAAACATGTGGTAAAAGTTAATAAGTCCAAGGAAGGCTTGTAAATCTGCCTTGCATCGTGGTTTAGGGGCTTTCTTGATTGCTTTAACCTTGGCATCAGTAGGGTGGATGCCATGCTTGTCAATCATATACCCCAGGAACTCAACTCTGTCTGTTTTGAGTGTACATTTGTCTTCCTTGACTTTCAAACCCGCTTTTCTGAATCTGGTAAGGACTTCTCTGAGTCTTCTTGAAGCTGAGTGTCATTTTCAGCAGAGATTAATACATCATCAAAATAAGGCACTACCCCTGGCAGTCCTTGCAACATTCTTTCCATAAGGCTTTGAAAAATGCCAGGTGCCACGCTTACTCCAAATTGTAGTCTTTTACATTTGAAGGCACCTCTATGAGTCACAATTGTTTGTGCCTCTGCAGTGGCATCATCAACTGTTAATTGTTGATATGCCTGAGCTAAGTCCAGTTTAGCAAATACTGTACCCCTGCCAAGGGAATGGAGCAGATGATGCACAACTGGTACAGGATATGCGCTCTGCTGCAGCGCATGGTTAAGTGTCCCTTGTAGTCACCACAGATTCTCACTGACCCATCAGCCTTGACTGGTGTGACTATGGGTGTTTCCCATCTGGAGTGGTCAGTAGGCTCTAAAACCCCTTGAGCAATGAGCTTATCTAATTGTGCATCAATTTTTTCCTTTAAAGCAAATGGGACCCTCCTGGGCTTTAAACGAATTGGGGGCACCTTGGGGTCTAGGCTGAAAGCAATAGGGGTCCCCATATACTTGCCCAGTCCTTCGCTGAAGACCTCTGGAAACTCAGACTTCAAGGACTCTTCCCAGTCAGAGCTGCTCACGTGATGGATGCCAGTCACCTCGATGCCAAGTGGCTTTAACCACTCAAGTCCCAGCAAACTTGGGCGATCCTTGTCCACGATGGTCAGGGGCAAACGTTTGGTGTGGCCTTTAAACTGCACGTTGAAATCTCTCGCTCCAACTACTGGAATCTTGTTCCCTTGGTAGTCTTTGAGAGTCAGTGCTTGCTTCTGGAAATGCTTTTTCTGAATTTTGGGAAAGAGTCTGTGGATAGTGTCCCATGACACCATAGATAAATAAGAGCCTGAGTCCACTTCCATTTGGCAAGGCCTTCCTTCAATAAACACCTTCACATGTACTTTTCTGCTATTTAAGGGTGAAGAATGACCAATAGTGATTGTTTGGTGAGTTCCATTCTTGCCATTTGCTTCTAAATTTCGCTCCATTTTTTCAAGGAAATTGTTGGGCTTAAAGTCTCTATCAGGAAATTTCTTCCTAACTGGTGGAGTTCTGGATGATTTGCAGACTCTGGCTATATGACCCCGTTTCTCACAACGTAGGCAAATGGAGTCAAAGAACTTGCATTCAGTGTGGGGGTGGCCCCCCCCACAGCCTCTGCAATAGAATCCTTGCCTGTTTTTCCCAGAGTCTTTCTTTTCTTCTCCATTCTGAGTTTAAAAATCCCCTCCTCTGTCTCACTGCCATCAGAATCAGAGTCTATTTGTTCGCAATGAGCTGTTGTGGATTTTTCCCCATCAGAATGGCTTGAGGCCTGGCTTGAGGCCTTGTTAATCTTTTTCATGGCCGCAGCTGAGGACTTGGTGGCTTCCGCTGAAACAGCTTCTTCAATGGCCTCTTTAAACCTGATCTTAGGTCTCATTAAAAGTTTGCTTTGTAAGACCTTATCTTTTAGGCCTAAAACAAACCGATCACGCATGGCCTCTTCTAAGTTGGTAAAGTCACAAGTGTTATGTATGTAGGTTTAAATGTTATTGGTTTATTTGAATTGGTCTTGTAAAATGTCAAATGGTATTGGTTTAAATAGTGCGGGAAGAAACCCTGCACTCCCATTGGCTAGCAGCTACGGCTGCCGGCTATAAGAAGCAGCCGTAGCCTTACCCGGACGGGTCCATTCGAGCTGTTGTCATTAATAAAGTCTTTTGCTGGAACTCCTCGCGTCTGACTCTTCATGCAAACTTAACACTGGCGACGAAGGTGGGATTTCCCTGAAGAGAAGACGACGCGACGAACAAGCAACTGAGCGAGATGGCTGCGCTGAACACCCCCAGCACCGTTCGATCCGGCGACGGAAGACTGGGAATCGTATGCAGACCGGTTCCACATGTTCCTGGAAGGGAACGATCTCGCCGGCATCCCGAGAGACGGAAGAGGGCGTCTTTCTCACACACTGCGGTCCGGCAGTCTTCAAAATGGCGAAGGCGTTGGCGGGAGCAGCAGAATTGAAGGTAATAGAATGGCCCGAATTAGAAAGACTTTTAAGAGCCCATTACGCCCCACAAGTATCGTGCCTCATTAAGAGACACGAATTTTACCGTCGGGATCAAGGGGATAGCGAGAGTGTTAATGACTTCGTGGCAAGCTTAAGGGACATTGGGGTGCTTGTGACTTTACCAACGTAGAAGAGGCCATGCGTGATCGGTTTGTTTTGGGCCTTAAAGATAAGATCTTACAAAGCAAACTGTTAATGAAACCAAAAATCACGCTTAAAGAGGCTATTGAAGAGGCTGTTTCAGCAGAAGCCACCAAGTCCTCAGCTGCGGCCATGAAAAGATTAACAAGGCCTCGAGCCAGGCCTCAAGCCATTCTGATGGGGAAAAATCCTCAACAACTCATTGCAAACAAATAGACTCTGATTCGGATAGCAGTGAGGAAGAAGAGGGATTTTAAGCTCAGAATGGAGAAGAAAAGAAAAGACTCTGAGAAAAACAGGCAAGGATTCGTTTGCAGAGGCTGTGGGGGCCACCCCGCACTGAATGCAAGTTCTTTGACTCCATTTGCCTACGTTGTGAGAAACGGGCCATATAGCCAGAGTCTGCAAATCATCCAGAACTCCACCATTCAGGAAGAAATTTCCTGAGGAAGATTTTAAGCCCAACAATTTAATTGGAAAAATGGGGCGAAATCCAAAAGCAAATGGCAAGAGTGAAACTCACCAAACAATATCCATTGGTCAGTCTTCACATTTAAATAGCAGAAAAGTACATGTGAAGGTGTTTATTGAAGGGAGACCGTGCCACATGGAAGTGGACTCAGGCTCTTATTTATCTATGGTGTCATGGGACACTATACACAGACTCTTTCCAAGAATTCAGAAAAACATTTCCAGAAGCAAGCACTGACCCTCAAAGACTACCAAGGGAACAAGATTCCAGTAGTTGGAGCGAGGGAATTCAACGTGCAGTTTAAAGGCCACACCAAACGTTTGCCACTGACCATCGTGGACAAGGATCGCCCAAGTTTGCTGGGACTTGAGTGGTTCAAGCCACTTGGCATCGAGGTGACTGGCATCCATCACGTGAGCAGTTCTGACTGGGAAGAGTCCTTGAAGTCTGAGTTTCCAGAGGTCTTCAGCGAAGGACTGGGCAAGTATATGGGGACCCCTATTGCTTTCAGTTTAGACCCCAAGGTGCCCCAATTCGTTTAAAGCCCAGGAGGGTTCCATTTGCTTTAAAGGAAAAAATTGATGCACAATTAGATAAGCTCATCGCCCAAGGGGTTTTGGAACCTACTGACCACTCCAGATGGGAAACACCCATAGTCACACCAGTCAAGGCTGATGGGTCAGTGAGAATCTGTGGTGACTACAAGGGGACACTTAACCATGCGCTGCAGCAGAGCGCATACCCTGTACCTGTTGTGCATCATCTGCTCCATTCCCTTGGCAGGGGTACAGTATTTGCTAAACTGGACTTAGCTCAGGCATATCAACAATTAACAGTTGATGATGCCACTGCAGAGGCACAAACAATTGTGACTCATAGAGGTGCCTTCAAATGTAAAAGACTACAATTTGGAGTAAGCGTGGCACCTGGCATTTTTCAAAGTCTTATGGAAAGAATGTTGCAAGGACTGCCAGGGGTAGTGCCTTATTTTGATGATGTGTTAATCTCTGCTGAAAATGACACTCAGCTTCAAGAGAGACTCAGAGAAGTCCTTACCAGATTCAGAAAAGCAGGTTTGAAAGTCAAGGAAGACAAATGCACTCTCAAAACAGACAGAGTTGAATTCCTGGGGTACATGATTGATAAACAGGGCATCCACCCCACTGATGCCAAGGTTAAAGCGATCAAGGAAGCCCCTAAACCTCGTTGCAAGTCAGATCTGCAAGCCTTCCTTGGCCTTATTAACTTTTATCACATGTTTCTACCTCACAAAGCATCTATTGCTGAACCCTTACATCGTTTACTTGATAAGAAGGCTGCTTGGATCTGGGGGCGGAAGGAACAGTCAGCATTTAACAGTATTAAGAGACTAATCACGTCTGATGCTGTGTTGATTCAATTCTCTGAGAATTTACCTGTTGTTCTGACTTGTGATGCATCCCCTTTGGAGTGGGAGGGGTTTTGAGCCACAGGCTTCCCAATGGCCGGGAAGCCCCAATTGCATTCTACTCTCGCACGCTGTCCAAAGCAGAGAGGAACTACAGCCAATTGGACAAGGAGGCTTTAGCAGTTGTTGCAGCTGTTAAGAAATTTCATGAATATCTGTATGGCAGGTCATTCACCATTGTTACAGATCACAAACCTTTGCTTGGCATCGTGGCAGGAGACAAACCTACACCTATTATCCTGTCACCAAGAATGCTGAGGTGGACTGAATTTCTTGCAGCCTACTCCTACAAACTGATTCACAGGCCTGGCAAGGACATTGGACATGCTGATGCACTGAGTCGTTGCCCACTACCTTGCCACAAGGAGGACTGTGAACTTGAGACTCACACCTTTTTCCTGGAGACCGTTGCTAAGCTTCCAGTCCATGCTGCTGAGATTGCCAGAGAATCTGCCAAAGATGCTGTGTTGGCACCTGTTATGGGCTGGATTAAGAAAGGTTGGCCTCTTCAAGATCTACCTCACTTTGCTCAACCTTTCAAATCCAGGCAAACTGAATTATCTGTATTAAGAGGATGTATTTTGTGGGGTAACAGGGTGGTTATTCCTGCAAAACTGCAAAGGGAGGTTTTGGAAATGTTACATGAGGGTCATCCTGGGATTGTAAGGATGAAAGGTTTGGCCAGGAGTTATGTATGGTGGCCAGGTATTGACAAAATGGTTGAAAACTGGGTTGCATCTTGTCCCAATTGCCAGGTAGTCAGGCCTGCCCCACCTCACGCCCCCACAGGAATGGGAATGTCCTAGGGGCCCATGGTCTAGAATCCACATTGATTTTGCAGGCCTACAAGAGGGCACACGTTTCTAGTAATTGTAGATGCATACTCCAAATGGCTAGAGGTTATTCTCATGACTTCTACTACTACTGAGGCTGTTATCAAGCAGCTCAAAAGCTCTTTGTAACCCATGGGTTACCAGATGTCCTTGTCTCTGACAATGGCCCTCAATTCACGTCTAACATTTTTGAATCCTTTCTAGCTCAACAGGGCATCAGACATGCCCTTACAGCCCCTGGGCACCCTTCGCCAACGGCCGGGCTGAACGTATGGTACGCTTTACCAAAGAAAAGCTTCAGCAGCTGGGTCCTGGGGACATCTCTGAGAAGCTTGAAAAGCTTCTTAGTGTTCAGCACATCACTCCTAGCCCATCAACTAACTTGTCCCCAGCAGAGTTGTTAATGGGCAGGAAACTTAGGTCTTCCCTTGACCGACTTCATCCCACTTATGCACCCAATACACCACTGGATTCCACTTCCAAAGTTCGTTCTTTCAGTGTGGGAGATTCTGTCTATGCTAGGAACCTTACAGGTGAACCTTTGTGGATTCCTGCTGAAATAACTCACATCACTGGCCCTCTTTCTTACAGGGTTCAAACAGAGGATGGCCTCCTCTGGAGCAGGCACATTGACCAACTTAGATCCCGGTTCACTCAGGAACATCGCCCTGTCTCTCTCTAGGTCCCTCACCTGATGTCTCTTCTAGGGGAAGGGGAGGAACAGGAGGAATATCAGCAAACAGGAATCAACCCTTGTGTAACGAGCCATTGCGGCAGGAACCATCCCGAACCCTGTCACAATGCCAAGATCCATCCTTAGAAGTAGAGTCATTACGACAGGAACCATCCCGAACCCTGTCACAATGCCTAGATCCATCCTTAGAAGTGGAAGATTGTACATCACTACCAGACTTGGGTGTTGACATTGGAATGGAGATGGGTTGGGAGGAGAGACCAGATTCTAACAGTCTAACAGGGTCTTCTTTCACAGGAAGTCCTAACAGGGAAATGTCAGCAGACACATTTCCCTCTCACTGGGTGAGAACAATAAAGATTCTGAACCACGAAGGTCTCAACGTACATAAGAGCCCCACCTATTTAAAGGAATACATTAGATAGGTTGGGGTTTGGTATGGACTGAACCTAGTGGGGAGGGGTGTTATGTATGTAGGTTTAAATGTTATTGGTTTATTTGAATTGGTCTTGTAAAATGTCAAATGGTATTGGTTTAAATAGTGCGGGAAGAAACCCTGCACTCCCATTGGCTAGCAGCTACGGCTGCCGGCTATAAGAAGCAGCCGTAGCCTTACCCGGACGGGTCCATTCGAGCTGTTGTCATTAATAAAGTCTTTTGCTGGAACTCCTCGCGTCTGACTCTTCATGCAAACTTAACAACAAGCACCCCCAATGTCCCTTAAACTTGCCACGAAGTCATTAACATTCTCGCTATCCCCTTGATCCCGACGGTAAAATTCGTGTCTCTTAATGAGGCACGATACTTGTGGGGCCTCTTAAAAGTTTCTCTAAATCGGGCCATTCCATTACCTTCAGCTCTGCTGCTCCCGCCAATGCCTTCGCCATTTTGAAGACTGCCGGACCGCAGTGCGTGAGAAAGACCGCCCTCTTCCGTCTCTCGGGGATGCCGCGAGATCGTTCCCCTCCAGGAACATGTGGAAACGATCCGCATACGATTCCCAGTCTTCCGTCGCCGGATCGAACGGTGCTGGGGGTGTTCAGCGCAGCCATCTCGCTCAGTTGCTTGTTCGTCGCGTCGTCTTCTCTTCAGGGAAATCCCATCCTCGTCGCCAGTGTTAAGTTTGCATGAAGAGTCAGACGCGAGGAGTTCCAGCAAAGAGTTTATTAAGTGACTACAGCTCGAATAGACCCGTCCTGGCTTGGCTACGGCTGCTTCTTATAGCCTGCAGCCGTAGCTGCCAGCCAATGGGAGTGCAGGGTTTCTTCCCGCACTATTTAAACCAATACCATTTGACATTTTACAAGAACAGTTCAAATAAACCAATAACATTCAAACCTACATACATAACAAAATGTACTCTGAGATGAATTATTCTCTGGACTAAAAGCTGATACAGCCCAACGTGGAATGTATACTTGCACAAATTAGTTGAGGAGTCCAGATGAAGAACAATTGAAGCAGCTGCATCAATTGTTGCAGCCCTTGCCAAACCAGATTTTAGACCAAGATTTGTCAACTAAGTTATATGATATTTCAAACTCTTTACACTTTCTTTAACAGATGAAATATTACAATATACTGTTGTACTTTGAACTATGATTTGGTTTGTTTCTAGTGGTATTTATGCAAAAGAGGTTCCACTTATTCCCTTAGGCAATAATATAGGCAACCTTTCTTGAATAAGGTCATGGGACTCTTAAACTTCATATATCCAACACTGGCCAAAGAATTAAATGAAGCACTACTACACAAAACAAAAAGCCTACTAGATCACACAAAAATCATAATGTCCCAATTTATGGACTTCTACCTCACCACCTATTTCCAATAGGATGGACAAATATGGAAACAGATCAGGGGATCAATCATCCATGAGATCACCCATCTCAGGATTCATGATAGAGCTAGTGATACAACATCTGCAAACGATAGTAATCCTACAGATACAGGTTATAACATGGATCCAAGAAAATGTGTTCATCAACTATTCTGAATTGAAGTGTTTATTAAGTCCAAAGTTCTTAATTAATTTAATTTTGATTGGCCAGAAACTGAGTTCTAGTCTTGCCTTAGGCATTTATTTATTTATTTATTTATTTATTTAATTAATTAATTAATTAATTTAATTTATTTATTTTTATTCATATCCCGCCCTTCTCCGGAGACTCAGGGCGGCTTACAATTTTTGGGATACAACCCAATGTGCTCAGCAATAGCCTTCATTCCATTGTATATGCCTGCTTATTACTAAGCGGCATTTTTACAAAGTCAGCTTATTGCCCCCAACAATCTTGGGTCCTCAATTTACCTACCCCAAAAGGATGGAAGGCTGAGTCAACCTTGAGCCTGGTGAGATTCGAGCCTGCAATAATTACAGGCAGCTGGAACTAAGTGCTAGGCTATTAACAGTCTGCACCACCAAGGGATGAAAGCCAGCTGGGCAATTTTGGGCCTTTCAGTCCAGCCCACCTCACAAGATCTTTGTTGTGGGGAAAATAAGAGGAGGAATTAGTCTTAGCTATATTTGCTGTCTGTAGTTGTTTGTAAAACATAATGAAAGTAGGAAATAGAATAGAATAGAATAGAATAGAATAGAATAGAATAGAATAGAATAGAATTCTTTATTGGCCAAGTGTGATTGGACACACAAGGAATTTGTCTTGGTGCGTATGCTCTCAGTGTACATAAAAGAAAAGATACATTCGTCAAGAGTCAAGAATCATCAGGTACAGCACTTAATAATAGTTATAGGGTACAATAAGCAATCGAATCACATTGGGAAATGTTAAGTTTGCATGAAGAGTCAGACGCGAAGAGCTTCAGTGAACAGTTTATTAAGTGACTACAGCTCGAATGGACCCAACTTGGCTGGGCTACGGCTGCTTCTTATAGCCAGCAGCCATAGTTGCCAGCCAATCAGAGTGCAGGGTTTTTCCCGCACTATTTAAACCAATCCCATTTGACATTTTACAAGAACAATTCAAAATAAACCAATAACATTCAAACCTGCATACATACTGAACCCCACTAGGTTCAGTCCATACCAAACCCCAACCTATCTAATGTATTCTTTTAAATAGGTGGGGCTCTTGCGTGTACGTTGAGACCTTCGTGGTTCAGAAGTTTTAACATTCTCACCCAGTGAGAGAGGAAATGTGTCTGCTGACATTTCCCCACTGGGACTTCCTGTGAAAGAAGACCCTGTTTGACTGTTAGAATCTGGTCTCTCCTCCCAACCCATCTCCAGCCCAATGTCAGCACCCAAGTCAGGTAGTGATGTGCAATCTTCCACTTCTAAAGATGGATTTTGGCATTGTGACAGGTTTTGGAATGGTTCCTGTCGTAATGTCTTGTTACACATGGGGTTGATTCTTGCTTGCTGATTTTCCTCCTGTTCCTCCCCTTCCCCTAGAATTGACATCAGGTGAGGGAACTAGAGAGGGACAAGGGCGATGTTCCTGAGAGAACCTGGATCTAAGTTGATCAATGTGCCTGCTCCAGAGGAGTCCATCCTCTGTTTGCACCCTGTAAGAACGAGGGCCTGTGATCTGAGTTATCTCAGCAGGAATCCACAAAGGTTCACCTATGAGGTTCTTAGCATAAACAGAATCACCCACACTGAATGTGCGAACTTTGGAAGTGGAATCTAGTGGTGCGTTGGGTGTGTAAGTGGGATGAAGGCGGTCAAGGGAAGACCTAAGTTTCCTACCCATCAACAACTCTGCTGGGGATAAGTTATTAGATGGGTTAGGAGTGATGTGCTGAACACTAAGAAGTTTTTCAACTTTCTCAGTGATGTCCCCAGGACCCAGTTGCTGAAGCTTCTCCTTGGTAAAACGTACCATGTGTTCAGCCCGGCCGTTAGCCGAAGGGTGCCCAGGGGCAGTAAGGGCATGTCTGATACCCTGTTGTGCTAAATAGGATTCAAAGAGGTTGGATGTAAATTGAGGGCCATTGTCAGAGACAAGAACATCAGGTAACCCGTGGGTTACAAAAGTTTTCTGAGCTGCTTGATTACAGCATCAGTTGTGGTGGATGCCATGGGAAGTACCTCTAGCCATTTGGAATATGCATCTACTATAATAAGGAAGGTGTGCCCTCTGGTAGGGCCAGCAAAATCAATGTGAATCCTGGACCACGGGCCCCTAGGACATTCCCATTCCTGTGGGGGGGGCAAGACGTGGAGCAGGCCTGACTACCTGACAGTTGGGACAAGATGCAACCCAGTTTTCAACCATTTTGTCAATACCTGGCCACCATACATAACTCCTGGCCAATCCCTTCATCCTTACAATACCAGGATGACCCTCATGTAACATTTCCAAAACCTCTCTTTGCAGTTTTGCAGGAATAACCACCCTGTTACCCCACAAAATACATCCTCTTAATACAGATAATTCAGTTTGCCTGGACTTAAAAGGTTGGGCAAGGTGAGGTAGATCTTGAAGAGGCCAACCTTTCTTAATCCAGCCTATAACAGGAGCCAACACAGTGTCTTTGGCAGTCTCTCTGGCAATTTCAGCAGCATGAACTGGAAGCTTGGCAACAGTTTCTAGGAAAAAGGTGTGTGTTTCAGGTTCAAAGTCCTCCTTGTGGCAAGGAAGTGGGCAACGACTCAGTGCATCAGCATGTCCAATGTCCTTGCCAGGCTTGTGGATAAGTTTGTATGAATAAGCTGCAAGAAATTCAGTCCACCTCAGCATTCTTGGTGACAGGATAGTAGGTGTAGGCTTGTCTCCTGCCACAATGCCTAACAAAGGTTTGTGATCTGTAACAATGGTAAATGTTCTGCCATACAGATATTCATGAAATTTCTTAACAGCTGCAACAACTGCCAATGCCTCCTTGTCCAATTGGCTGTAATTCCTCTCTGCTTTGGTCAAAGTGCAAGAATAAAATGCAATAGGGGCTTCTCTCCCACTGGGAAGCCTGTGGCTCAAAAAAAAAACCCACTCCAAAAGGGGATGCATCACAAGTCAGAACAACAGGGAAATTCTCAGAGAACTGTATCAGTACAGCATCAGACGTGATTAGTTTTTTAATACTGTTAAATGCTGATTGTTCCTTCCTGCCGCAGACCCAAACAGACTTCTTATCAAGTAATCCGTGCAATGGTTCAGCAATGGTTGCCTTTTGAGGTAGGAACATGTGATAAAAGTTAATAAGTCCAAGGAAGGCTTGCAAATCTGTTTTGCATTTAGGTCTAGGGGCTTCTTTTATTGCTTTAACCTTGGCATCTGTAGGGTGGATGCCATGCTTGTCAATCATGTAGCCCAGGAACTCAACCCTGTCAGTTTTAAGAGTGCATTTTTCTTTCTTGACTTTTAACTCTGTTTTCCTGAATCTGGTAAGGACTTCTCTGAGTCTTTCTTGAAGCTGAGTGTCATTTTCAGCAGAGATTAACACATCATCAAAGTAAGGCACTACCCCTGGCAGTCCTTGGAGCATTCTTTCCATAAGGCTTTGAAAGATGCCTGGTGCCACGCTTACTCCAAATTGTAACCTTTTACATTTGAAGGCACCTATGTGAGTCACAATGGTTTGGGCCTCTGCAGTGGCATCATCAACTGTTAGTTGTTGATATGCCTGGCCCAGATCCAATTTGGCAAAGACTGTACCCCTGCCAAGTGAATGTAACAGATGATGCACCACTGGAACTGGATATGCGCTCTGCTGCAGCGCATGGTTCAGTGTCCCCTTATAGTCTCCACAGATTCTTACTGACCCATCAGTCTTGACTGGTGTGACTATGGGTGTCCCCCATATGGAGTGGTCAGTGGGCTCTAAAACCCCTTGAGCTATTAATTTGTCTAATTGTGCATCAATTTTTTCCTTTAAAGCAAATGGAACCCTTCTGGGCTTTAAACAAATTGGGGGCACCTTGGGATCTAGGTTGAAAGTGATAGGGGTCCCCATATACTTGCTCAGTCCTTCGCTGAAGACCTCTGGAAACTCAGACTTCAAGGCCTCCTCCCATTCAGAGTTGCTCACGTGATTGATGCCAGTCACCTCGATGCCTAGTGGCTTGAACCACTCAAGTCCCAGCAAACTTGGGCGATCCTTGTCCACGATGGTCAGAGGCAAACGCTTGGTGTGGCCTTTAAACTGCACGTTGAAATCTCTTGCTCCAACTACTGGAATCTTGCTCCCTTGGTAGTCTTTAAGAGTCAGTGCTTGCTTCTGGAAATGTTTCTTCTGAATGTTGGGAAGTAGCCTGTGAATAGTGTCCCATGACACCATAGATAAATAGGAGCCTGAGTCCACTTCCATTTAGCAAGGCCTTCCTTCAATGAATACTTTTTTGCTTCTCAAGGGTGAAGAATGACCAATGGTGATTGTTTTATGAGTTTCATTCTTTCCATTTGCTTCTGAGTTGCGCCCCATTTTCTCACTGAAATTGTTGGGCTTGAATTCCTTCTCAGGGAATTTCTTCCTACTAGGTGGAGTTCTGGATGATTTGCAGACTCTTGCTAGGTGACCTCTTTTCTCACAACGTAGGCAGATGGTGTCTAAAAACTTGCATTCAGTGTGGGGGTGGCCTCCCCCACAGCCTCTGCAATAAAATTCTTGCCTCTTTTTTCCAAGGTCCTTCCTTTTCTTCTCCATTCTGAGTCTATAAATTCCTTCCTCCACCTCACTATAGTCTGAATCAGAGTCTATTTGCTCGCAATGGGTTGTTGTGGACTTTTCCACATCAGAATGGCTTGAGGCCTGGCTTGAGGCCTTGTTAATCTTTTTCATGGCCGCTGCTGAGGACTTGGTGGCTTCCGCTGAAACAGCTTCTTCAATGGCCTCTTTAAACGTGATCTTAGGTTTCATTAATAGTTTGCTTTGTAAAACCTTATCTTTGAGGCCTAAAACAAACCGATCACTTCCGGGTTGAGCCTTCTCGAGAACAGGCGGCGGTTTGTGATCGTCTACGACCGCAGCCTGGCTCTTGCATCGGAGAGCCCCGATCCTGCAAGGTTCGGGGCTGAAGCTGCCTCGTAGGGGCGGCGGAGAAAGGGAAATCTGCCAGCCAGAGTGAGGGGAGCTGCATCTCCCCCCTTTTGGGTCTGGTCTTTTCCCTCCGAAGACGTCAAGAAGTGGTGGTCAAAAATGGCCACCTCGAAGAGAAGGTCTCAACGGGATTAAGATTGGTGCAGGAGGAAAGAGAGAAGTCGACAGCAGAGGAACCGGGAGTATCGGATGGTAAGATCAAGGCACCCCGGGATTAAGATAAAGATGAGTTTTTAAAAAAGAGAAACAGAAGCGGCGCAGTTCCAAGTGAAGAAAAAATAAGTAAAATATTTTTGACAGCTATAAGGGGCTTCGAACCGGGAAAGGAAGAAGTCAGCGTAAGAACTTAAGTTTGGGGCTTGGAAAACTTTGAATATTAAAATAAAAGGAAAGGGTTAAGACTCTGTGCAGAAAGTGCCACTTTGTGGAGAAAAATTGGAAGCTAAAGAAGTAAGAAACTATCTTGTTCCTTTGTGGATTGGAGTTGTTACATTTTAAAGAGACACAAGACTTATAGAAAGTGAAAGCCTGAATACACAAAGACGGATTGCCGGACTAATTGGTGATACTGATATAGACTCTGGACCTGGGTTAGGATCATAGAAAATTTAAAGAAGAAGAAGAAATAAGGAAAATTAAAATTTTGGTGGTCATCCAAAGAATTAAAAATGGAGTTTAAAAGTATGAAAGAACTGTTACAGGAAGTGACTGAACTAACTTGGCATGTTGCAGAAAATATGGGCATTCAAGTGCTGAATAAAGAAGGAGCCTTGGAAAGGGTGGAGCCAGCACAAGAGAAAGCCATCTTAAAAAGACAATTAATACAAAGATTAATGCAAATAAAAGGGAAAGGAAGGGTGGCTAAAAAAATGGAACCTAAGAAAGTATCTAAAAAGGGGAACATTTACGAAATTAAGCATGTTAGAAAGGTTCAGAAGGAAAGGAACAGAAAGGTAAAGAGAGAGAGAGGGATTCAAACTGGATAGAGAAGGGGAGAGCAGGATAATAGGGAGGAGAAGGGAGCCAGCACAAGCAAAGCCATTTTAAGAAGACAATTAACACAAAGATTAATACAAATAAAAGGAAAGGGAGGATGGTCAAAAAATGAAACTTAAGAAGATAATTAAAAGGGGAACATTTATGAAACTAGGCATGATAGAAAGGTCCAGAAGGATAGAGAGCAGAAAGGTAAAGAGAGAGAGAGGGATTTAAACTGGATAGAGAGGGGGATAGCGGGATAAAAGAGAGGAGAAGGAACAAGAAACAAGAACAAAAGATAGAGAGACACGGAATTACATAATAAAGAAAGGAACTTGTTTGCATAGAGACAATGGTTAACGTATTTAAAAGGGGGTTCTGCATGAAGAAATGGTAATAAGAATATATTGTAATTATAAAAGTGTAAAACAATAGGGGTTACTGACAATTTTACTGGTAAAAGGTCACATTTTTCATTTCTTATTCACAAAAGAAAGCTAAATGATGATTAGATGAATTGAATTAATTGAAATGATCTTAGAAAATGCCTAAAAATGAGATTTGTCAATAACCAAGATTAGCTATTTTTATTATTATTTTGGAACTATAAATCAATCTTAGGGGGATATGTGTTGCAGAACCCGACCGATTAGAGATATATTGTAAGGGAGCTTTTCTCCTTTTTCTTTTTCTTTTTCTCTATCTTTCGTTTTAAAGAGAATGATTATGATTATGCTACTATATTAACCACTGAGGTGTCACTTTCAAAGTAGTAAAAGGGGGCAAGTCTAGGTTTTTTTTTTTCATTCTTTTTAGTGTTAACATTGGTAGGATTTAGAATTATGGAGAGAATATGTGATGAAAGGGCAAATCTGACGGATAAAAGAATTCTGTAAATGATGAAAGAGTATTAACAATGTGAAGACAATTAAAGGACAGATATGGATGAACTTTATTTTTAATATGATGGGCAAATATATTGTTATTTGTAAGATTTATACATGAAGTTTTAAAATATATATGTATATTTGCAATTAACTTGAAATGAACTGGGGGCTATACAGATTGAGATTAAGATTTGAGATTAGGATTAATTTCTTTCACCCTTTGTCCGCTAAAATGGAATAGAAGTGAAGTTAAATGTTTAAAATGAATATAGATCTACTGTCATATTTGCATGTAAAAGTGATGACCCGGGAACATGCTGTCTACTGAAAAGAGTTGTTTTAAAAAATTGTTAAAAATTGAATAAAATTTGTTTAAAAAAAAAAAAGAATGGCTTGAGGCCTTGTTAATTTTCTTCATGGCTGCTGCTGAGGACTTGGTTGCTTCTGCTGAAACAGCTTCCTCTATGGCCTCCTTAAACGTGATCTTAGGTTTCATTAATAATTTGCTCTGTAAGACCTTATCTTTAAGGCCTAGAACAAACCGATCACGCATGGCCTCTTCTAAGTTGGTAAACTCACAAGCACCCCCAATGTCCCTTAAACTTGCCACGAAGTCGTTAACATTTTCACTTTCCCCTTGATCCCGACGGTAAAACTCGTGTCTCTTAATGATGCACAATACTTGTGGGGCGTAATGGGCTCTTAAAAGCTTTTCTAAATCAGGCCATTCCATTACCTTCAAGTCTGCAGCTCCCGCCAATGCCTTCGCCATCTTGAAGACTGCTGGACCGAAGTGCGTGAGAAATACCGCCCTCTTCCGCTTCTCGGGGATATCAGCGAGGTCGATTCCTTCCAAATACATCTGGAAGCGATCCGCATACGATTCCCAGTCTTCCGACAAGAGATCGAACGGGGCTGGGGGGGTGTTCAGCGCAGCCATCTCGCTCTTCTGCTTGTCTTCCACGTCGTCTCTTCTTCAGGGGAATCCCACCCTCGTCGCCAGTGTTAAGTTTGCATGAAGAGTCAGACGCGAAGACCTTCAGTGAAGAGTTTATTAAGTGACTACAGCTCAAATGGACCCAACTTGGCTGGGCTATGGCTGCTTCTTATAGCCAGCAGCCGTAGCCAATCAGAGTGCAGGGTTTTTCCCACACTATTTAAACCAATCCCATTTGACATTTTACAAGAACAATTCAAAATAAACCAATAACATTCAAACCTACATACATAACTTGAAACAATCAATAAAAAGCGTTAGGACACAAGCAACAAGGTAACAGTCATACAGTCATAAGTGGGAGGAGATGGATGAAAGGGAGGATTAATAGTAATAGTAATGCAGACATAGTAAATAGTTTGACAGTGTTGAGGGAATTATTTGTTTAACTCTCTAGAACCATGATGCAGAACCCATGGCATGCGTGCTGGAAGTGGCAGGCAGAGCCACTTCTGCTGGCACACAAGAGGTCACCCAGAAGAGCCCCACCACGCATGCACATGTGCTGCCCGCCCAACAGCTGATTGTCAGGTTTCTGGCATGCGGGAGACACACATGCATGCTCAGAGACGCGCGGTGCATGGGGGGTCTCGCTGCATGGCATGCGTGGGGGGATCTCACACAGATGCACAGGGGGCATGTGGAGGGGCATGCATTGCCTTCTGGGTGCTGGCATGCAAGCAAGATTTTCGGCACAGGAGCCCAAAAAGGTTAGCCACCACTGCTCTAGAATGATCTTTACCTTAAAGTTGTGAAGCATCTCTAGATGCCAAAGGCTCTGCAGAGGTGTTTTGTGGCACTCTGCTTGAAGCAGCCTCTCTAAAATTCTCTGCAATTAAGGAATTGAGCTACAGAAGTGTTTCAGTCATGTCTAAGAGCCTTCACTGAAGGATGTCCACCTGTCCAGTATTGTCAGGGGTAGGGAGTTCATGGGCCAAAAACTCAAATGGTCACTTGATGGATATTCTCTAGAACAGCAGTCGCCAACCGGTGGGCCATGAGAAAATTTTGGCGGGCCGCAGAGAAATCTCACCCCCAGAGCACTCCCCGCAAAGCAATTAATCCAGGCTGCACAGAAGCACAAGGCTGCGTTGCCCACATGGCCCTTGGAAACCCTTCCCGTCCACTCACTCCTTACCTGGCAAACTTGCTTGCTAAATTGCTATTTTTCCTTTTTCTGACCATCAGGTGTTCTGCTGTGGCAGGAGATTTAGATTAGCTAGGAAGCAGGAAATGGTTGGATTTCTTGCTTTCTAGCTAGTCTTTAGATCTGAACCTCCCTTAGGACTGAAGCTTGCAAACAAATTCAGTGCAGATTCAACAGCAAGCAGATTTAAGAGACTGAGCTAGCCGATGGCAGATAGATAGATTACTGAATGTTTCTGTGAGCAACTCAATCTGCCTGCCTGCTTTGCCTGAGTTTGGGTAAAAGTTGTTCTTTTTTTATTAAAAAAAATTCAATATTTACATACATGGTGTGTTGTGAGTTAATTTTGTGAGTTTGCTTGCTAGCAAATTTTATGAGTTTGCTTGCAAGCAAATTTTATGTAACAGACTGAGCTAGCCGATGGCAGATAGATAGATCACTGGATGATTCTGTGAGCAACTCAATCTGCCTGCCTGCTTCGCCTGATTTTGGGTAAAAGTTGCTCTTTTTTTATAAAAAATTCAAAATTTATATAAATATTTATAATATTTACATACAAGCCATGCCCAGCCAATCACATGACCACCAAACCACACCCACAAATTAGGCCACACCCACAGAACCGGTTAGTGGTTCCTGGGATTTAAAATTATGAGTTTGGTGGTTCCTGAGATCCAAAAGGTTGGCGACTCCTGCTCTAGAACAAGTCTTTGCTTTTTTAAGTATTTTCTTTAAGTATCAGCTTTTAATGTAAATACTGTATTTCTAGAAAAGGCACCTAATTTTTATCTAGCTGTTCAGTGTTGGGTAATTGCTGAGATACTTATGAAGAATTCTGAGGAAATACTGGAATTTCCCTCAGGATACCTCCAGCTTTCCTCAGAACAAATTAGAATTGCTAGTGTGGAAATATTAACATCCTGAAAGTACATAATTTGGCACTGAGAAATTAAAGGATTAGTACATTCTGAGATTCTACTGCAGAAGTGCAATCTCAGAATGAAAGTCTAACTCATAGATGATTCTTGTTCTTTTCTAAAGAACAGTATTTGCAATGATGACAACTGTAAATTGTTATTCCCATTTTTCACATATTTTGTTTTGATGAAACATTTACTACAAAATAACTGTTTTTAGTATTTATTCTGATCCCAATTTTGAGGTTTTTTTAAATAAATCTAGTAAAGCCCACTACCTCTATAGTACATATTTTAATACTCCTTTGGAAAATTGCCTTGCCTTTTTGTATTTCTAATGTTCCCCATTTATTGTTTTATATGTATTACAAGGTAAAAGAAAAAAGAAAGCAAAAAGATGGAAAGCAAAAAAAACCCCAGAAACTTATTTTGATACAAGAAATAATTCAGTCTCTTTTTAAAGCAAATCATTAAACCGTGACTCTGTGAAGTAATATACATCAGTATTTTCCTCAGCAAGATAATACTCACAAAAGAGTATCTGTATTACTATTGTATTCACCCAATTAGCAAGAAAAGCATGTTATTTCTTTATAAGCTTAAAGTCTTGCTCATTTTATACTGTACTATACATATAAGGCAGTGGCCTTTTGCTGAAAGCAAATAATTACTATTTAGTCAGGAAGTAATAACTTGGATATGTCAGGTCATAGCATGAAGCCCTTCATGGGATATTAAGAAGCACATGTTTCACAAAAGGCACTGTGGTTGAGCAGCATTAGTATATTGGTAAATTTTGCTATTCAAAGTAATGAGCAAGTAGAGTACTTATTCCCACATGCTAAAATGGACAATACAGAAGGCCAGTAAAATTATTTTGGTGTCTGGTACAAAAAATGCCAATGATTTTAATGCCCTTCCATGACAGTAAACCCAGTTGTCTGAGGCAGATACTTAATCCTGCTTTACAACTGAGCAACCATCCTAATATGAGGAAGATACTCAAGAAACTCTAAGAAGAAAAACTCATGAATTAGGACTCAGAGTGGAGCCTTCACCTCAGACTTCAAACTAAAATATGTAGTCAAACAGTAGAAAAGGAATGAAAACTAGTTAGCAATAGTACTTTGACTTATATACCACTTCATAGTGCTTTACCCTCTCTGAGCAGTTTACAATGTCAGCATATTACCCCCAACAATCTGGATCCTCATTTTACCGGCCTCGGAAGGATGGAAGGCTTTGAGCTGGTCAACCTTGAGCTGGTGAGAATTGAACTGCTGGTAGTCAATAGATTAGCCTACAATCTAACCACTGCATCACCATAACTCTTTAAGTTATGTTAAGTTTGCATGAAGAGTCAGACGCGAGGAGTTCCAGCAAAAGACTTTATTAGTGACTACAGCTCGAATAGACCCGTTCTGGCTTGGCTACGGCTGCTTCTTATAGCCTGCAGCCGTAGCTGCCAGCCAATGGGAGTGCAGGGATTCTTCCCGCACTATTTAAACCAATACCATTTGACATTTTACAAGAACAGTTCAAATAAACCAATAACATTCAAACCTACATACATAACACCCCTCCCCACTAGGTTCAGTCCATACCAAACCCCAACCTATCTAATGTATTCCTTTAAATAGGTGGGGCTCTTACATGTACGTTGAGACCTTCGTGGTTCAGAAGCTTTAACGTTCTCACCCAGTGAGAGAGGAAATGTGTCTGCTGACATTTCCCTGTTGGGACTTCCTGTGAAAGGAGACCCTGTTGAATTGTTAGAATCTGGTCTCTCCTCCCAACCCATCTCCATTCCAATGTCAGCACCCAAGTCAGGTAGTGATGTGCAATCTTCCACTTCTAAGGATGGATCTTGGCTTTGTGACAGGGTTCGGGATGGTTCCTGTCGCAATGGCTCGTTACACATGGGGTTGATTCCTGTTTGCTGATTTTCCTCCTGTTCCCCCTTCCCCCTAGAAGAAACAGCAGGTGAGGGACCTAGAGGGAGACAGGGCGATGTTCTTGAGGGACCCTGGATCTAAGTTGGTCAATGTGCCTGCTCCAGAGAAGGCCATCCTCTGTTTGTACCCTGTAAGAACGAGGGCCTGTGATGTGAGTTATTTCAGCAGGAATCCACAAAGGGTCACCTAGAAGGTTCCTAGCATAGACAGAATCTCCCACACTAAAAGAACGAACTTTGGAAGTGGAATCCAGTGGTGCGTTGGGTGCGTAAGTGGGATGGAGGCGGTCAAGGGAAGACCTAAGTTTCCTGCCCATCAACAACTCTGCTGGGGACAAGTTATTTGATGGGCTAGGAGTGATGTGTTGAACACTAAGAAGTTTTTCAACTTTCTCAGTGATGTCCCCAGGACCCAGCTGCTGAAGCTTCTCTTTGGTAAAGCGCACCATGCGTTCAGCCCGCCGTTGGCGAAGGGTGCCCAGGGGCAGTGAGGGCATGTCTGATGCCCTGTTGAGCTAGAAAGGATTCAAAAATGTTAGATGTGAATTGAGGGCCATTGTCAGAGACAAGGATATCTGGTAACCCATGGGTTACAAACAATTTTCTTAGCTGCTTGATAACAGCCTCAGTTGTAGTGGATGTCATGGGAATTACCTCTAGCCATTTAGAGTATGCATCTACTATCACTAGAAAAGTGTGCCCTCTTGTAGGGCCTGCAAAATCAATGTGGATTCTAGACCATGGGCCCCTAGGACATTCCCATTCCTGTGTGGGGGCGTGAGGTGGGGCAGGCCTGACTACCTGGCAATTGGGACAAGATGCTACCCAGTTTTCAACCATTTTGTCAATACCTGGCCACCATACATAACTCCTGGCCAAACCTTTCATCCTTACAATCCCAGGATGACCCTCATGTAACATTTCCAAAACCTCCCTTTGCAGTTTTGTAGGAATAACCACCCTGTTACCCCACAAAATACATCCTCTTAATACAGATAATTCAGTTTGCCTGGACTTAAAAGGTTGGGCAAGGTGAGGTAGATCTTGAAGAGGCCAACCTTTCTTGATCCAGCCCATAACAGGTGCCAATACAGCATCTTTGGCAGTTTCTTTGGCAATCTCAGCAGCATGGACTGGAAGCTTAGCAACGGTCTCCAGGAAAAGGTGTGAGTTTCAAGTTCAAAGTCCTCCTTGTGGCAAGGTAGTGGGCAACGACTCAGTGCATCAGCATGTCCAATGTCCTTGCCAGGCCTGTGAATCAGTTTGTAGGAATAAGCTGCAAGAAATTCAGTCCACCTCAGCATTCTTGGTGACAGGATATTAGGTGTAGGTTTATCTCCTGCCACAATGCCAAGTAAAGGTTTGTGATCTGTAACAATGGTGAATGACCTGCCATACAGATATTCATGAAATTTCTTAACAGCTGCAACAACTGCTAAAGCTTCCTTGTCCAATTGGCTATAATTCCTCTCTGCTTTGGACAGCGTGCGAGAGTAAAATGCAATTGGGGCTTCCGTCCATTGGGAAGCCTGTGACTCAAAACCCCCATTCCAAAGGGATGCATCACAAGTCAGAACAACAGGTAAATTCTCAGAGAATTGTATCAACACAGCATCAGACGTGATTAGTCTCTTAATACTGTTAAATGCTGACTGTTCCTTCCGCCCCCAGATCCAAACAGCATTCTTATCAAGTAGGCGATGTAAAGGCTCAGCAATAGATGCTTTGTGAGGTAGAAACATGTGATAAAAGTTAATAAGTCCAGGAAGGCTTGCAAATCAGCCTTGCATCGAGGTTTAGGGGCTTCATTGATGGCTTTAACCTTGGCATCAGTAGGATGGATGCCCTGCTTGTCAATCATATACCCCAGGAACTCAACTCTGTCTGTTTTGAGTGTACATTTGTCTTCCTTGACTTTTAAACCCCGCTTTTCTGAATCTGGTAAGGACTTCTCTGAGTCTCTCTGAAGCTGAGTGTCATTTTCAGCAGAGATTAAAACATCATCAAAATAAGGCACTACCCCTGGCAGTCCTTGCAACATTCTTTCCATAAGGCTCTGAAAAATGCCAGGTGCCACGCTTACTCCAAATTGTAGTCTTTTACATTTGAAGGCACCTCTATGGGTCACAATTGTTTGTGCCTCTGCAGTGGCATCATCAACTGTTAATTGTTGATATGCCTGAGCTAAGTCCAGTTTAGCAAATACTGTACCCCTGCCAAGGGAATGGAGCAGATGATGCACAACTGGTACAGGATATGCGCTCTGCTGCAGCGCATGGTTAAGTGTCCCCTTGTAGTCACCGCAGATTCTCACTGACCCATCAGCCTTAACTGGTGTGACTATGGGTGTTTCCCATCTGGAGTGGTCAGTAGGCTCTAAAACCCCTTGAGCAATGAGCTTATCTAATTGTGCATCAATTTTTCCTTTAAAGCAAATGGGAACCTCCTGGGCTTTAAACGAATTGGGGGCACCTTGGGGTCTAGGCTGAAAGCAATAGGGGTCCCCATATACTTGCCCAGTCCTTCGCTGAAGACCTCTGGAAACTCAGACTTCAAGGACTCTTCCCAGTCAGAACTGCTCACGTGATGGATGCCAGTCACCTCGATGCCAAGTGGCTTTAACCACTCAAGTCCCAGCAAACTTGGGCGATCCTTGTCCACGATGGTCAGGGGCAAACGTTTGGTGTGGCCTTTAAACTGCACGTTGAAATCTCTCGCTCCAACTACTGGAATCTTGTTCCCTTGGTAGTCTTTGAGAGTCAGTGCTTGCTTCTGGAAATGCTTTTTCTGAATTTTGGGAAAGAGTCTGTGGATAGTGTCCCATGACACCATAGATAAATAAGAGCCTGAGTCCACTTCCATTTGGCAAGGCCTTCCTTCAATAAACACCTTCACGTGGACTTTTCTGCTATTTAAGGGTGAAGAATGACCAATAGTGATTGTTTGGTGCGTTTCATTCTTGCCATTTGCTTCTAAATTTGCCCCATTTTTTCAAGGCAATTGTTGGGCTTAAAGTCTCTATCAGGGAATTTCTTCCTAGCTGGTGGAGTTCTGGATGATTTGCAGACTCTGGCTATGTGACCCCCTTTCTCACAACGTAGGCAAATGGAGTCAAAGAACTTGCAATCAGTGCGGGGTGCCCCCCACAGCCTCTGCAATAGAACCCTTGCCTGTTCTTCCCAGAGTCTTTCTTTTCTTTTCCATTCTGAGTTTTAAAATCCCCTCTTCTGCCTCACTGCCATCAGAATCAGAGTCTATTTGTTCGAATGAGTAGATGTGGATTTATCCCCATCAGAATGGCTTGAGGCCTGGCTTGAAGCCTTGTTAATCTTTTTCATGGCCGCTGCTGAGGACTTAGTGGCTTCCGCTGAAACAGCTTCTTCAATGGCCTCTTTAAACGTGATCTTAGGTTTCATTAATAGTTTGCTTTGTAAAACCTTATCTTTAAGGCCTAAAACAAACCGATCACGCGATGGCCTCTTCTAAGTTGGTAAAGTCACAAGCACCCCAATGTCCCTTAAACTTGCCACGAAGTCATTAACATTCTCGCTATCCCCTTGATCCCGACGGTAAAATTCGTGTTCTCTTAATGAGGCACGATACTTGTGGGGCGTAATGGGCTCTCAAAGTCTTTCTAATTCGGGCCATTCCATTACCTTCAGCTCTGCTGCTCCCGCCAACGCCTTCGCCATTTTGAAGACTGCCGGACCGCAGTGCGTGAGAAAGACCGCCCTCTTCCGTCTCTCGGGATGCCGGCGAGATCATTTCCCTCCAGGAACATGTGGAAGCGATCCGCATACGATTCCCAGTCTTCCGTCGCCGGATCGAACGGTGCTGGGGGGGTGTTCAGCGCAGCCATCTCGCTCAGTTGCTTGTTCGTCGCGTCGTCTTCTCTTCAGGGAAATCCCATCCTCGTCGCCAGTGTTAAGTTTGCATGAAGAGTCAGACGAGGAGTTCCAGCAAAAGACTTTATTAGTGACTACAGCTCGAATAGACCCGTTCTGGCTTGGCTACGGCTGCTTCTTATAGCCTGCAGCCGTAGCTGCAGCCAATGGGAGTGCAGGGATTCTTCCGCACTATTTAAACCAATACCATTTGACATTTTACAAGAACAGTTCAAATAAACCAATAACATTCAAACCTACATACATAACAAGTTACAAAGACATTTGACCGTTGTTTCCAGTTCAGAATATTTTTCCACAAATTGTATTTTCAAAAGAAGGTAAAATAAAAGGAAATGGGGGCTTTTCTGCACTCCCAGTTTTGCTTTTTCCATTGCCCCTTCCCTTTTTTCCATTCAGATTGCTGAGGTAGTAACTGAACTATTCTCCCCCCACCCCAAAAAATCTTAACACAAAATGTGAAACCAATTAATCCAATACTTCAAAGTGTGCACTTCATGACAGACTTGACAGAGTTCTTAAATTAAATTATATGCAAGAATGACAAAACGGATATACATTGCAGTTAGTGTTTTCTTATTCCTCTTTACTAGCATTGAATAAATATTTTCACAAATCTTTCACAATCACCAAGATGATTAACATTCAGCAAAAATTAAAAGGATGCTCATTTGTCTTTTTAATCTCTGTTTTATATTTGGCACTCACAGTAATAGCATAAGCTTTCTTTGCAAGGATCAGTGATGGAGTGATGAGAGACACATTATGCAATGCAGAGTTCAATTAACAGAGAGTTATGTATGCAGCTCTGCCACAAGTTACTCCCATTACAATTATGTGGAGAGGGAGTTAATTATTGTGTGAAAAAGATTACACACATATCTGCTTGCAAGATAGACTTTGGTAACCACAGCTGTGGAAACAGAAACATGTCTTTTCCATAAGCTGGCACGTGCATATATCTTTCTGCCTAACAAGTTTGGGCAAAGACTCCACTCCAAAACCTGGTGGGCTCTCCAATACTCATGTAGGATATTGCTCTTGTTCCACAGATATCAAGGTCAATAACTCTCTTCTAACTAGCCATCTAGAGCCACAGACGTCAAGCTGAGTCCTGGAACGCTGTTTGCACAAAGAATTACCAAATGGCAACTGTAAGAACAATTTTCAGGGAAATGAATAATAAAATGAACATGGTTCTAAATAAAAACAAATCATCTTCCAAATAGCATTTCACGTAATCATATTTTTTTAAAAAAAGCATGTTCATCAAACTTTGGAGTTCATCTCTTATCAATGAATCCAGTTTCTTTGTTGTATGTGAATAAAATGTAATTCTCAAACATAACTTTTCGTGGAATGTTGTATATACATTCCCATCAGGGACAAGGCCCATAAGATTCACCCATTAGCTTTTCTATAAAATTTGTTCCTGAATGGGAGGCTACACACAGGACAAAGAAATGGTCTCCATTGAATTAAATTTCAAATCCTTTTATGCATTAAATTCACATAATTACAGTTAATATTGCAGCAAGCCCTGGATGTATTAATGTTTCCATTCAATCATATTAAGAATAACAGTTCAGAGGCAACTTTTAGATGGACTCTGCAGCCATAAGTGGGGTTCTCAAGTTATAATTTTATATGGATTATGGGGCCACAACTTTCAAATAAGAGTCCTTAGGTTGTACCCTTCTGCACTGAAGCCTGTTTTTATTTACACAGTTCTTACTATTAGGCAGAGAGTAGGTGTGTCCAGTTTAGCACCAAGCATCACTCTGGGATTTCTGGCTTCTCCCAGCAATTCAGTTTCCCTAGTGTATTTTATGATCTTCTAGACCAGGGGTGCTTAGATCTGGCCGGTGGGGTCACCATGGAAACAGCAAAGGACCAGTCCGTGGTGCCTCTGCCAGCAGAAATGGAGCTCGGAGGGCCATATGCGGCCCTCCTGAGCTCTGTTTTCACTTGCAGAGGGTTGCAGGAGGCTGTCGCACCGAAAATGAAGCTCGGGAGCCTGTTTTCACTGGCAGAGCACTTCGGCCACCACAGGCATCCCCCAACACAAGTGTTGTTGAGCTGGCCATATCTATTCTGCCCATGCCCATCCCAGCTCTCCAAAGTCAAACACAACCCTGATGAAATTGAGTTTGACACCCCTGTTCTAGACAAACCCCTGCGTTGTGATGACTACTACATCCAGGGGCAGTGGTACCTTGTCATCTGGGTCAATGGTTACCCCCCACACCCTGTAGCTCTTTAATATTTGCTTCAGTTACAATTACACAGGCTGTGTAGCAGCACACTTGTCAGTGTTCCAGAAAAACGGGTGGGGTTCTACCAGTTCGCACCTATTGCTAGAACCGGTTGTTAACATTCTAAGCAGTTCGGAGAACCGATTGTTAGAAAAAAATACTGGCCTAAAAGGAAGGCAGGAAGGAAACATTCTGGTGTTGCTTACAGAAACTGCCTCTCTGTTAACCCTTATTATATTCTTGGCAGGACTAGACTTCCTGTCTCAGGAACGTCTCTGGAGTTTTTCCCCCTCCTTTGCTGGTACTTTGCTTGTGTGGAGTGATTATTCAAAGTTACAATGGCACTGAAAAAAGTGACTTATGACCATTTTTCACACTTACGACTGTAGCAGCATCCCCACAGTCATGAGAGGCCAGGCGAGGAGATGCGTGCCTTGATGTGAGTGATATTGAGTTGGCCATGCCCAGCCAATAACATGACCACCAAGCCATGCCCACCAACTAAGCCACACCCACAGAACCGGTTGTTAAAAAATTTAAATCCCACCCCTGCAGAAAAACCCAACTCCAATCAAAAACTCCAAGACAGGCATTTTGTCAAAAGTTCCTTTTATTTGAGTAGATATACTGGCACATCTGGGAAAACCTGAATCTGAGAGTTCCGATTTTCCGTTAGTAATTCAAAACCAAACCTCTGCACTCATCAGTCCATCACATGGTCCAATCACCATCCACCCCAGCTAGAGACATCCCTTCAACCACTCCTCCTCCAGGTGCAGGAACAACATGATTTTGACCAAAGAGAAGAATGCTATTATGTCTAACTACCAACACTCTACAATTCCCCTCCTACTATCTCAGGCACAGGAATGTGGCAGCGTGGAAGCTTTGGTACTAATATTGCTTCCAAAGCTAAAACAGTGGCTATAATGTCCACCTTGAGCCAAATACAGTATGGGAAATATTACTTTAAATCTAGTTCTTGATTGCCTATACGTGCATTTTGATACTTTAATTTTTTTTCTACTGGTAGTTCTTGACTTATGATGACAATTGGGACCAGAGTCTCCACTGCTAAGCAAGACAGCTGTTAAGTGAATCACAATCTTTTTGCCATGGTTGTTAAGGAAATAACTGCAGTTATTAAGTGATTTATGTAGTTATTAAAGTGACTCTTGTTTCCCCATTGGCTTGGCTTGGTGGAAGCCAGTTAGAAAGGTCACAAATCACATGATCTCACGGCACTGCAAACATTGTAAATACATGAGTTGCCAAGCAACCAATTTTGGTCATGTGACCCTTGGAGATGCTGCAATGATTGTAAGTGTGAAGGCCGGTCATAAGTCATTTTTGTAACTTCAGTCACTAAACCAATGGCTGTACATTGAGAACTACCTGTATATATAACATCAATTGATATTTGGGTATATGTGTGCATGTATTTAGATATAGATATAGGTATCAATACATGAAATCCAAAGTAGTCTAATGATGGCATCCAAGATGGATTATATTTTTTGTGGTTAATTTTGCATACAGATCCAAACCAGGGAATTCAATCCATTTTCTTTTTCTTTATTCCAATTCTAAATCCTGTAAAAATACTTATCAAAGAAATGGGAATTCCCATTTTTATACATTAAGTTCATTTAATTAAGTGAGGACGTTTAACCAGTGGAACAGCTTGCCTCCAGAAATCGTGGGTGCTCCATCACTGGATGTTTTTAAGTAGACAGTCACTTATCTAAATTGGTCTAGGTTCTCCTTTTGAGTAGGGGGCTGAACTAGAGGTCCCTTCCAGCTTATTATAGTCGTCTACTACATTATTATTATTATTATTATTATTATTATTATTATTATTATTATTATATTCTAATTGCAATTAATATCACAGCAAGCCCCGGAGCTACTGAGCATATAAAGGCCGAGAGCTGTGGCAAACCAGTAAGGGGGGCAAGGGATTGGTGGGGGCAGTGATTGGGCACTGCAGAGCATGAGTGGGGGCTACTATAGAGCTCAGGCAGACAAGGGCTGCAACGGAGTACAAGATCCCTAACACTAACCGTAGCCCTAAACCTGAAATTCATTTTAAAGGACAAAAGTATTTTCTCCAGTGTAGTCAAAAGAGGGAATTTCAACAGTAAATATTCAGATATTTATACTTCATTATTTCTGACAGAGATTAATAACATTGGCAGGTTAAAAAAATAATTCCCATTTTCTAGTAATTATTTTTATAGGAAAATAGATTTAGAATAGAAATCAAGAAAAACAGACCAAAGTCCCATGGTTTTGAGCTGTTTGCTAATTAACCACAGAGCATTTAATTCATCTTGAGAGGTCACCAATGGAACTGTAGCCCAGCATAACAATATTATAAAACTGTGAAAAGAATTGTTCCATAATTTCAAATGCAGAATGAAAAACAAGTTTATTAAAAGAAAAAGCCCTTTATGCAATTTTTTACTTTTCCATTTTCTCTCCCTGTTGTCTTCTTTCCAGTGTTTTATTACTTTTTACACTGTTCTGGATGAATCCATATGTGAAACAGATTTTGAATGCTTCATGAAAGTCTCAGTAAAATCTTACTTGAAAATGTATTATGGCTGTTTGTTATACATTCAATTATTGTTCTGAACTTTAACCAAATATATTTTGGATTCTATGGAGCAGTTTAATTCTGAGACTTCAAAAATATCACTATCTGAGAGGCCAAACTACATTTTCCTCATGTTGGAAATGTTCTTTAACTAGATATTCATAGATGTATATATAGTATCATAGGTAGAGAATCTTTGCTCTTCTAGATGCATGTGGAACCAGAATTTGCTACCATCAGATGTTTTCAACAGAGACTACCAAAAATCACTGAGTTTATCAATTGCAACTACGGTAGTTATGACTGCTGTTTACTAACTAAATCAGAAACACAATGCCTTAAATTGTAGCACAGAGTAAGAATGAATTGGTTTCCTGTGTAAATCCTTACAGGTAATCCTTGCCTACTAACCATTCTTTCAGCAATCATTCAAAGTTGAGATGGCATTTAACAAGTGGTTCTAATCACCTATCTTTGAAGTTCTGGTATCACAATATTCTGGCAATCATGTGATATACATATATACACACATAAATATAAATATTAATCACAGTCCATTTTGAATACATAGCAGGAAAAAGAGTCTTGAGAGTTAACAAGGTTGATGCCAACTTTTCTGAAATCAAAGATGATCTGTTTAGTTTTTCCTCAAATTCTAAAGGCTGTGGGCAGAGTTTGCCTGCAATACTGCACTTTAACTACTATGCCACTAGGGCCCTTAGGAATATGAGGTCAGGATTGTCATAGAATTTCATGAGCAGAATCTGCACAAATATTATGCAAGAGCCGGAGATTAGATATTTGATTCTAATGATGGATCATTGCTTAAGTCTGCAATCAATAAAGAGATTTACTCCTCTGTTGGCAAGGAACCCCATAGAATATATTTGCTCTGGTCTTTGCTCCACTCACTTGATATTTGGAGACATTTTGTCATCATCATCTAATTGCTCCAGCTGTTCAGGTGGTACCTGTGTTTGATCAGCCTCAGGTTATTCATGGTTTTGTGTCTCTTGAGGCTGACATTCCACAGGTTTTGCTGGAGCCCCTTCTTCAACAACAAGTCCTAGTCTGAAATCTGAATCATGACACTCTGGCAACCTCCCTGCTCCTTACCTGGACTCCTGCCACTTCCTGCTTACTGACCCATGTGTCTTACAGTTACAATAGCAACAGGGACTGTGCGGATTACCATTGCTAAGTGATGTAGTCATGTGATGTCACCCTTTATGATCACATGGTTTAGTGATGGCAATCCCAGTCCCAGTTGCCATTAAAATCAAGGATATATTTAAGGATGTATTTATTTAACAGCATTTTTAACCCCCTTATTCATGTTTCGCTATTTGTGAATATACTGGACTAGTTGGCTTATTGGCCTGATGTAAGAAGACTTCTTATAAGATTTTTAAAAATTGTCCCACCTTGTTTCAGGAAATTAAGGCACAGAGAAATTATCTTGTCCCACAGAGAATTTGTGCCATATTTTTCAGGAGATTAAGGCAGTAAAGATGTCTGTCATCCCTGCCCATTTTATCCTTACAAAACCCTAGTGTGTAGCTATAGCAGAGAATTAATGACTAGTGATCACTAGTCATTAATTCTCTGCTATAGCTACACAGAACTAATCCCTATCACAACATCAAACTGGACCTGATACCTACTGCTGTTCAGAACTGATTTTCTATCAGTGATTTATTGTTTGAACAATATCAGTAAGTTTCATTAAAGATGGTGGGTTTTATTTATAGATTAATTATATACTGGATTGCACTGCAGAGGTAGGAAAAAGTGTGAACATTTGTGAAAATTTGTGAAGCTTATACAATTAAGACCTAATGTTTGAACTATGTAGGTTTTATTGCATATACATATATATTTATTGCATATTACATATATATTTAAAAGTTGAATTGTAATAATATTTTAAAATTTTTACTTCAATATAGCATTGTTAAAAATATTTGAAAAGTACACTTTAAAATATTTGATTTTATTTGATAGCAGATTGTGTTGGAATATTTAGAAAATTTGAACACTAATGGAAATTCTTTGTCTGCACATGGATTATAAAACCACATCATTAAACATTCACAGTGTTATGTATGTAGGTTTAAATGTCATTGGTTTAGTTTGAACTGTTCTTGTAAAATGTTAGAAATGATTGGTTTAAAAGTGCGGGAAAACCCTGCACTCTGATTGGCTGGCAACCGCGCTGCTGGCTATAAGTAGCAGCCGTAGCCCAGCCAAAGTGGGTCCGTTCTGAGCTGTAGTCACTAATAAACTCTTAAGCTGAAGAACTCGGCGTCTGACTCTTCATGCAAACTTAACACTGGTGACGAGATGGGATTCCCTGAAGAGAAGAAGCGCGAGAAAACAAGCAGGAGAGCGAGATGGCTGCGCTGAACACCCCCAGCCCTGTTCGATCCGATGGCAGAAGACTGGGGTTGTATGCAGATTGTTTCCAAATGTATCTGGAAGGAAACGATCTCAGCGACATTTCAAGAAGTGGAAGAGGGCGTCTTTCTCCGCACTCGCGTCCGGCAGTTTTCAAGATGGCAAAGGCATTGGCGGGAGCTGCAGATGTGAAGGTAATGGAATGGCCTGACTTAGAAAAGTTGTTAGAGCCCATTCGCCCACAAGTATCGTGCCTCATTAAGAACGAGTTTTACGTTGGGATCAAGGGAAAGCGAAAACGTAATGACAGTGGCAAGTTTAAGAGACATTGGGGGTGCATGTGAATTTAACAATTTAGAAGAGGCCATCTTGATCGATTTGTTCTGGGCCTTAAAGACAAGGTGCTTCAGAGCAAGTTATTACTAAGACCTAAGATCACGCTGAAGGAAGCAATAGAAGAGGCCTCTTCAGCAGAAGCTACCAAGTCCTCAGCAGCAGCCATGAAGAAAATCAACAAGGCCACAAGCCATCCTGATGTGGAAAAGTCCACAACAACTCATTGTGAGCAAACAGATTCTGAGTCAGACTGTAGTGAGGTGGAGGAAGGAATTTACAGACTCAGAATGGAGGGAAAAAAAGAAAGACCTAGGAAGAAAGAGCAAGATTTCTACTGCAGAGGGTGTGGGGAAGCCACCCCGCACTGAATGCAAGTTTTAGACACCATTTGTCTCCGTTGTGAGAAAAGAGGACACCTAGCAAGAGTCTGCAAATCATCCAGAACTCCACCCATCAGAAGAAACTTTGCTACAAGTAAAAGA
>CM019148.1:198135493-198165897 GCA_009733165.1 Naja naja | reverse complement strand
TCAGCAATCATTCAAAGTTGAGATGGCATTTAACAAGTGGTTCTAATCACCTATCTTTGAAGTTCTGGTATCACAATATTCTGGCAATCATGTGATATACATATATACACACATAAATATAATATTAATCACAGTCCATTTTGAATACATAGCAAAAAGAGTCTTGAGAGTTAACAAGGTTGATGCCAACTTTTCTGAAATCAAAGATGATCTGTTTAGTTTTTCCTCAAATTCTAAAGGCTGTGGGCAGAGTTTGCCTGCAATACTGCACTTTAACTACTATGCCACTAGGGCCTTAGAATATGAGGTCAGGATTGTCATAGAATTTCATGAGCAGAATCTGCACAAATATTATGCAAGAGCCGGATTAGATATTTGATTCTAATGATGGATCATTGCTTAAGTCTGCAATCAATAAAGAGATTTACTCCTCTGTTGGCAAGGAACCCCATAGAATATATTTGCTCTGGTCTTTGCTCCACTCACTTGATATTTGGAGACATTTTGTCATCATCATCTAATTGCTCCAGCTGTTCAGGTGGTACCTGTGTTTGATCAGCCTCAGGTTATTCATGGTTTTGTGTCTCTCTGGGCTGACATTCCACAGGTTTTGCTGGAGCCCCTTCTTCAACAACAGAGTCCTAGTCTGAAATCTGAATCATGACACTCTGGCAACCTCCCTGCTCCTTACCTGGACTCCTGCCACTTCCTGCTTACTGACCCATGTGTCTTACAGTTACAATAGCAACAGGGACTGTGCGGATTACCATTGCTAAGTGATGTAGTCATGTGATGTCACCCTTTATGATCACATGGTTTAGTGATGGCAATCCCAGTCCCAGTTGCCATTAAAATCCAAGGATATATTTAAGGATGTATTTATTTAACAGCATTTTTAACCCCCTTATTCATGTTTCGTATTTGTGAATATACTGGACTAGTTGGCTTATTGGCCTGATGTAAGAAGACTTCTTATAAGATTTTTAAAATTGTCCCACCTTGTTTCAGGAAATTAAGGCACAGAGAAATTATCTTGTCCCACAGAGAATTTGTGCCATATTTTTCAGGAGATTAAGGCAGTAAAGATGTCTGTCATCCCTGCCCATTTTATCCTTACAAAACCCTAGTGTGTAGCTATAGCAGAGGATTAATGACTAGTGATCACTAGTCATTAATTCTCTGCTACTCTTCCCACAATTTCATCCCTATCACAACATCAAACTGGACCTGATACCTACTGCTGTTCAGAACTGATTTTCTATCAGTGATTTATTGTTTGAACAATATCAGTAAGTTTCATTAAAGATGGTGGGTTTTATTTATAGATTAATTATATACTGGATTGCACTGCAGAGGTAGGAAAAAGTGTGAACATTTGTGAAAATTTGTGGCTTATACAATTAAGACCTAATGTTTGAACATGTAGGTTTTATTGCATATACATATATATTTATTGCATATTACATATATATTTTAAAAAGTTGAATTGTAATAATATTTTAAAATTTTTACTTCAATATAGCATTGTTAAAAATATTTGAAAAGTACACTTTAAAATATTTGATTTATTTGATAGTGAATTGTGTTGGAATATTTAGAAAATAGAACACTAATGAAATTCTTTATGTCTGCACATGGATTATAAAACATCATTAAACATTCAGTGTTATGTATGTAGGTTTAAATGTCATTGGTTTAGTTTGAACTGTTCTTGTAAAATGTTAGAAATGATTGGTTTAAAAAGTGCGGGAAAACCCTGCACTCTGATTGGCTGGCAACTCGGCTGCTGGCTATAAGTAGCAGCCGTAGCCAAGCAAAGTGGGTCCGTTCTGAGCTGTAGTCACTAATAAACTCTTAAGCTGAAGAACTCCGCGTCTGACTCTTCATGCAAACTTAACACTGGTGACGAGGATGGGATTCCCTGAAGAAGACAACGGAAAACAAGCAGGAGAGATGCGCTGAACACCCCCAGCCCTGTTCGATCCGAGGCAGAAGACTGGGAGTTGTATGCAGATTGTTTCCAAATGTATCTGGAAGGAAACGATCTCGCCGACATTTCCAAGAAGTGGAAGAGGGCGGTCTTTCTCACGCACTGTCCGGCAGTTTTCAAGATGGCAAAGGCATTGGCGGGAGCTGCAGATGTGAAGGTAATGGAATGGCCTGACTTAGAAAAGTTGTTAAGAGCCATTACGCCCCACAAGTATCGTGCCTCATTAAGAAACAGAGTTTTACCGTTGGGATCAAGGGAAAGCGAAAACGTAAACGACTTCCAGGCAAGTTTAAGAGACATTGGGGTGCATGCATGAATTTAACAATTTAGAAGAGGCCATCTTGCGATCGATTTGTTCTGGGCCTTAAAGACAAGGTGCTTCAGAGCAAGTTATTACTAAGACCTAAGATCACGCTGAAGGAAGCAATAGAAGAGGCCTCTTCAGCAGAAGCTACCAAGTCCTCAGCAGTGGCCATGAAGAAAATCAACAAGGCCACAAGCCATCCTGATGTGGAAAAGTCCACAACAACTCATTGTGAGCAAACAGATTCTGAGTCAGACTGTAGTGAGGTGGAGGAAGGAATTTACAGACTCAGAATGGAGAGGAAAAAGAAAGACCTAGGAAGAAAGAGGCAAGATTTCTACTGCAGAGGGTGTGGGGAAGCCACCCCGCACTGAATGCAAGTTTTTAGACACCATTTGTCTCCCAGAGAAAAGAGGACACCTAGCAAGAGTCTGCAAATCATCCAGAACTCCACCCATCAGAAGAAACTTTGCTACAAGTAAAGATAAAGAATTCATCAAACAGTCACCATTGGTCATTCATCACCTTTAAGAAGCAGAAAAGTACATGTAAAGGTACTGATTGAAGGAAGGCCTTGCCAAATGGAAGTGGACTCAGGCTCATATTTATCTATGGTGTCATGGGACACTATTCACAGACTACTCCCAAACTTTCAGAAGAAGCAATTCCAGAAGCAAGCACTGACTCTTAAAGACTACCAAGGGAACAAGATTCCAGTAGCTGGAACAAGAGAATTCAATGTGAAGTTCAAAGGCCACACCAAGCGCTTGCCCTGACCATCGTGGACAAGGATCGCCCAAGCTTGCTGGGACTTGAGTGGTTCAACCCACTGGGCATCGAGGTGACTGGCATCAATCACGTGAGCAACACTGAATGGGAGGAGGCTTTGAAGTCTGAGTTTCCAGAGATCTTCAGCGGAGTTGGGCAAGTATATGGGGACCCCTATCACTTTCAATCTAGACCCCAAGGTGCCACCAATCCGTTTAAAGGCCAGAAGGGTCCCATTTGCCTTAAAGGAAAAAATAGATGCACAATTAGATAAACTAATAGCCAAGGGGTTTTAGAGCCCACTGATCACTCCAGGTGGGAGACACCTATAGTCACACCAGTCAAGACTGATGGGTCAGTAAGAATCTGTGGAGACTATAAGGGGACATTGAACCATGCGCTACAACAGAGCATATCCAGTTCCAGTGGTGCATCATTTATTACATTCCTTGGCGGGGGCACAGTCTTTGCCAATGGATCTTGCCCAGGCATATCAACAATGAACAGTTGACTGCAGAGGCCCAAACCATTGTGACTCATAGAGGTGCTTTCAAATGTAAAGGTTACAGTTTGGAGTAAGTGTGGCACCAGGTATCTTCAAAGCCTTATGGAAAGGATGCTCCAAGGACTGCCAGGGGTAGTGCCTTACTTTGATGATGTGTTAATCTCTCTGAAAATGACACTCAGTTACATGAGAGACTCAGAGAAGTTCTAACCAGATTCAAAGCAGCGGGGTTAAAGGTCAAAGAAGAAAAATGCACTCTTAGAACTGACAAGGTAGAGTTCTTGGGCTATATGATTGACAAGCATGGCATCCACCCTACAGATGCCAAGGTTCAAGCAATCAAAGAAGCCCCCAGGCCAAAATGCAAAACAGACTTGCAAGCTTTCCTGGGACTCATTAACTTCTATCACATGTTTCTACCTCAGAAGGCAACCATTGCAGAACCACTACACAGATTGCTAGACAAAAGTCTGTTTGGGTCTGGGGCAGAAAAGAACAAGCTGCCTTTAACACTATTAAGAGACAAATCACGTCTGATGCTCTACTAATACAGTTCTCTGAGAACTTGCTGGTTGTTCTGACTTGTGATGCATCCCCTTTGGAGTGGGGGGGGTTGAGCCACATGCTTCCCAGCGGAAGGAAGCCCCTATTGCATTTTACTCGCACTTTGTCCAAAGCAGAGAGGAACTACAGCCAACTTGACAAGGAAGCTTTGGCAATTGTAGCAGCTGTCAAGAAATTCCATGAGTATCTATATGGGAGAACATTTACTATTGTCACAGATCACAAACCTCTGTTAGGCATTGTGGCAGGAGACAAGCCTACACCTACTATCCTGTCACCAAGAATGCTGAGATGGACTGAATTTCTTGCTGCTTACTCATACAAACTCATCCACAGGCCTGGAAGAGACATTGGGCATGCAGATGCTTTGAGTTGCTGCCCACTTCCTTCACACACTGAGGATCCTGCTCCTGAGACTTACATCTTTTTCCTAGAAACTGTTGCCAAGCTTCCAGTACACGCTGCTGAAATTGCCAGAGAGACTGCCAAAGACACTTTATTGGCTCCTGTTATAGGCTGGATTAAGAAAGGCTGGCCTCTTCAAGATCTACCTCACCTGGCTCAACCTTTTAAGTCCAGGCAAACTGAATTATCTGTATTAAGAGGATGCATTTTGTGGGGTAACAGGGTGGTTATTCCTGCAAAACTGCAAAAAGAGGTTTTGGAAATGTTACATGAGGGTCATCCAGGTATTGTCAGAATGAAGGGATTGGCCAGGAGTTATGTATGGTGGCCAGGTATTGACAAAATGGTTGAAACTGGGTTGCATCTTGTCCCAACTGTCAGGTAGTCAGGCCTGCACCACCTCTCGCCCCCACACAGGAATGGGAATGTCCTAGGGGCCCATGTTCCAGGATTCACATTGATTTTCTGTCCCTACCAGAGGGCACACTTTCCTTATTATAGTAGATGCATATTCCAAATGGCTAGAGGTAATCCCTATGGCATCCACCACAACTGATGCTGTCATCAAACAGCTTAAAAAGCTTTTTGTAACTCACGGGTTACCTGATGTACTCGTTTCTGACAATGGTCCTCAATTCACATCCAACCTTTTTGAATCATATCTAGCACAGCAGGGTATCAGACATGCCCTGACAGCCCCTGGGCACCCTTCGGCTAATGGCCAGGCTGAACACATGGTACATTTTACCAAGGAAAAACTTCAGCAATTGGGTCCTAGGGACATCACTGAGAAAGTTGAAAAACTTCTTAGTGTTCAGCACATCACTCCTAACCCATCTAATAACTTATCCCCAGCAGAGTTGTTGATGGGTAGGAAACTTAGGTCTTCCCTTGACTGCCTTCATCCCACTTACGCACCCAACACACCACTAGATTCCACTAGGAAAGTTCGCACGTTCACTGTGGGTGATTCTGTTTATGCTAAGAACCTTATGGGTGAACCTTCATGGATTCCTGCTGAAATAACCCAAATCACAGGCCCTCGATCTTACAGGGTGCAAACAGAGGATGGTGTCCTGTGGAGCAGGCACATTGATCAGCTTAGATCCAGATTACCTCAGGAACATCGCAATTGTTCCTCTCTAGTTCCCATACCTAATACCTTTTCTAGGGGGAAGGGGAGGAGCATGAGGATAATCAGCAAGCAAGAATCAACCCCATGTGTAATGAGCCATTATGACAGGAACCATTCCAAAACCTGTCACAATGCCAAAATCCATCCTTACAAGTGGAAGAGTGCACATCACTACCTGACTTGGGTGCTGACATTGGGTTGGAGATGGGTTGGGAGGAGAGACCAGGTTGTAACAATCAAACAGGGTCTTCTTTTACTAGAAGTCCAAGTAGGGAAATGTCAACAGACACATTTCCTCTCTCACTGGGTGAGAACATTAAAACATCTGAACCACGAAGGTCTCAAGCATTACGTTAGAGCCCCACCTATTGAAAAGAATATATTAGATAGGTTGGGGTTTGAGTATGGACTGAACCTAGTGGGGAGGGTGTTATGTATGTAGGTTTAAATGTCATTGGTTTAGTTTGAACTGTTCTTGTAAAATGTAAGAAATGATTGGTTTAAAAAGTGTGGGAAAACCCTGCACTCTGATTGGCTGGCAACTGCGGCTGCTGGCTATAAGTAGCAGCCGCAGCCCAGCCAAAGTGGGTCCGTTCTGAGCTGTAGTCACTAATAAACTCTGAAGCTGAAGAACTCCGCGTCTGACTCTTCATGCAAACTTAACACACAGAACATTCAGATCATTCCTTATTCAACCTCTTTCATCTACATATTCCTTTAAAAGTCCTTAGTTACTCTCAACACATTCACTTGTTGTTGTACATTAGATAATTATCTAGAAATGCAACTAAAGAGAACAGTTATCTATTTTTTTATAAATCATACTGAGCAAAATCAGAAATAGTTAAGTTAAATAAAAACAAGAGATAAACAATTTCAGTTCTGGAAGAATAGAAACCTTTTCTTCCTGTATTTCTGGAGAAGTAATTTTATGAACACCTGGGATTAATCAGGAAGTCTTGTTAGAACACTCTGTTGAACTGGGGTGAGAATGAAAGACAAAGATTTTTAAGAACAACCAAACTACTCCCACTCCCACTGCTTCTTTTGCCCATCCTTGGTAATTATATTTCTCTGTTTAGGTAAGGAAATATCTCAGAAATGAGGACCCAACAGGGCATGGGTTGTTGAGTTTTATTCTGAATTTCAAAAGATTGTTCTCCTAAAACAACATGAGCTCTGCATGTACAGTAAAGAGCCTGCAGAACCACAGTAAATGCTACAATACATAGCACAGTATTATCTTTCCCTTTTTTACAGCACTTTGACGCTAATAGAATTCTCAGCATAGGACGAGAGAAAATTGCAAGGTTTTTTAACAGATTGACTGAAGATTGTGCACTATCATTCTATGGATTATATATTCATATATCCGAAATCTAGAAACATATGTCAACATACAAATTTGACTTGGTGGCACAGTGGTTAGTTAGAATGCAATACTGTAGGCTACTTCTGCTGACTGCTGGCTGCTAGCTGTTTGGCAGTTTGAGTCTTACTGGCTCAAGGTTGACTCATATTGTTAGGGGCAATATGCTGACACTGTAAACTGCTTAGAGAGGGCTGTAAAACACTGTGAAGTAGTATATAAGTCTAAATGCTATTGTTATTTACTATCAACCTCCAAATCTACTATATGACATTGATTGAGTTTACAATATATATTTTAACGTGTGGAAGAGTATATTTACTGATGTCTAAAAGATGTATCATCTCTAATCATAAAATGATAGCCCTAAGATCTAATAACTTAGATGCTGAGGCATTCAGCATAGTTCTCTTTATGGGGATATGATGGGGTCTAAGTGCCTTCTAGTCTTCAGAAAAGCTTCTTTGGAAGATTGGGTAATCCTCTTAAACAGCACAATATATTATGTTGCTAAAGCAAAGTTATGCGATTATAACAATAAAAATATTCCATTATATTATGGGCAAATTCTGTTGCTAAATTCAGATGGGGCAATCTGAAGACCATAACCTGCTTTCAGGAAGTTGCACTGTTGCACACCAAACTCTTGCAACTGCATTAAAGCCACCTCATCACTGTCCCAATGGTCTGGAGGCCAAGAAGCTTCAGGAGTACTATCCTGTCCTATACAAATACTAACCCAAAAATCAGCCCTCTAGAAAGCATTCTGCTATCAATCCCTTAACTTGCCTTGCCAAGTAACTGCTGTTTTAAGTACAGGCTGCCTCTTTCTCTATTAAATCCCTATTTTTTTTTTAAAAAAGGAAGCAACAATTTAAAAAATCAAATCATCATTTCTATTTAGAAGAATGGCAAATAGCAGGGATCATCTTTCATATCTTCACACAGATGATAAGAAGAAGGCACAGAAATCAATGGTGAAATTATACAGTATACTCAGTCTGGCAGAGACCTACCCCAACATTAGGCATGCACGCCCCTTACTTCCTCCAGACCCACTACTACATATCTAAAATGCAAACTACTCAATGCAAGAAGCCTCGCAAACAAAATGCATGTATTCCTCATCTTATTAGCCATGACCACATTCGACATTATATTTGTCTATGAGACGTGGTTAAATGCATCTTTTCCAGACTCCATTACCACAGTCAGCGAATATCACATTTATCGGTCAGATCGCGAAATCCGTAGAGGAGATGGAGTTGCTATCTTCTACAAAAAATCCCTAAATCTGTGAACTGTTCTCAAATGCCACAATCCGCTTCTTACTATGTTACAGAGCCCCTGATTATGACATAGTTCATGCAAACAAGCTAACTTCACTGCTAACATGGGCTGCCTCTTGCCCTCACCCTGTTATTTTCCTTGGTGACCTCAATCTACCTCTTTTAAATGGGACCCTAAATGAATGTACATCCGAACCCATACATGCAACCCTGTACAATGCTGTTACTACACTGGGACTGGATCAATTAGTAACTAACAACACTAGACTCAATAACTGCCTCTACCTTATCTTCCGCAACAGCTCAAACTCAATATATGGCCTACAAATACAAGAACCCTTTTCAAACAGTGACCACAGTATGATCGACTTTTGTCTCAATTTACGCCCTCACAAAGAGGATCATAATGATGGATCCCCAAAATACAACTTCAAAAAAGCCAACTATGATCTCATAGATGCTGACCTATCACCTCTTTTTTTTTTTTAATTACATTTATATGCCGCCCTTCTCCGAAGACTCAGGGCGGCTTACAATTTTTGGAGCACAACCCAATGCGCTCAGCAATAGCCTTCATTCCATTGTATATGCCTGCTTATTACTAAGCTGCATTTTTACAGTCAGCTTATTGCCCCCAACAATCTTGGGTCCTCAATTTACCTACCCCGAGAGGATGGAAGGCTGAATGCATTCTTGTTTGAACTTGAAAGAGTCATTAAACTATATGTGCCATTAGTAACCCCCAAAAACAAAACAAAACAAAAACAAATTACCCATAACAATAAGGAAACTTCAACCAAAAAAAAGATCGATATGGCATAAAAACAAAACTATCTACATAGCAAACTTTAAAAACCAATACAATATTCTATGCCGACAAATAAAGGCAGACTGCACAAATTATCACTGCAAGCAAGAGGAAAACCTCCTACGTACAAAATCCACCCGCACCTGCTACAATTTTGTTAACACCAAACTTAAAGACTCAAGAACCATCCCACCTCTAAAAGGACCAAATGGGAAGGACTGCAATGATGAAGCTGTTAAGGCCAATCTCTTCAACACAATCTTCAGTTCAGTCTTTGTAAACAGCAATGGTTCATGCCCCACATTTCCTAGTCATACCACAACTAACTGTAATGACCTACTACATATTGACTTTACAGAAGATAATGTAGAAAAGGCACTATGTAACCTAAAACCATCCCTATCTATTGGCCCCAATGGATTATATGCATACTTCTTTAAAAAGCTCTCCTCTGCCATAGCGGAACCCCTAAACATTATATATGAGATATCATTCAAAACCAGCTCCTTACCAAACCTATGGTCCTTAGCTACAGTCATCCCTATCTTCAAAAAAGGTGACCCCAGCCTGGTTGAAAACTACAGACCAATCTCACTGTGTTGTGTCACGTGCAAAGTCATGGAATCAATCATTAACCAATTCATCACTCTCCACTTAGAGTCAAACAACCTACTCTCCAAAAAAACAATTTGGTTTCAGGAAAAAATTGCTTCGCAATCTTTTTTTTTAAATTCATATTTATATTCCGCCCTTCTCTGGAGACTCAGGGCGGCTTACAATTTTTGGGATACAACCCAATGCGCTCAGCAATAGCCTTCCTTCCATTGTATATGCCTGCTTATTACTAAGCGGCATTTTTACAAAGTCAGCTTATTGCCCCCAACAATCTTGGGTCCTCAGTTTACCTACCCCGAGAGGATGGAAGGCTGAGTCAACCTGGAGCCTGGTAGGATTCGAGCCTGCAATAATTACAGGCAGCTGGAACTAAGTGCTAGGCCTGCACCACCAAGGCCCAATCTTCAACTCCTACACTGCAAAAACATATGGACTACTCTACTTGACCAGGGTAAAGCTATAGATGCAATTTACATAGACTTCTGCAAAGCCTTTGATTCAGTGGTACATGACAAACTACTATTAAAACTAAACTCTTACGGCATTTCCGGATCCCTCCATCAGTGGATTACTTTGTTCCTGTTGAACAGGCAACAAATAGTAAAAATAGGGAGCGCTATATCAAACCCTGCTCCAGTTAACAGCAGTGTCCCCCAAGGCAGCATTCTAGGACCCACACTCTTTATACTCTATATAAATGACCTTTGCAATCACCTTATAAACAACTGCGTCCTCTTTGCGGATGATGTAAAACTATTCAACACCACCGACAATGCTACTATCCTTCAAAGTGACCTTGATTATGTGTCTGAATGGTCAAACATCTGGCAACTCCAAATCTCGACCAACAAATGCTCTGTCCTACACATTGCTAAAAAAAAATCAGTACACCAAATACAAACTAGGTGGATATGACCTCGTTGATGATCCTCACTCTGTCAAGGACCTTGGAGTTCTCATATCAAATGACCTAAGCACCAGAGCTCACTGTAACAGCATTGCCAAAAAGGCATTAAGAGTTGCAAATCTAATCTTATGAAGCTTCTCCTCTGGAAATATCGAATTGCTAACTAGAGCATACAAAACTTTTGCCAGACCAATACTCAAATACAGCTCTTCAGTCTGGAATCCGCACTGCATATCAGACATTAATACAATCAAGAGAGTCCAGAAGTATTTCATGAGAAGAGTACTATACTCCTCTGCTCACAACAGAATACCCTATATCACCAGGCTTGAGATTTTGGGCTTGGACAACCTTGAACTACACCGTTAGACTTAAGTGTAGTGCACAAAATTATCTGCTACAATGTCCTACCAGTCAATGACTACTTCAGCTTCAACCATAACAACACAAGAGCACACCACAGATACAAACTCAATGTAAACCGCTTCAAACTTGATTGCAGAAAGTACGACTTCAACAACAGAGTGGTCAATGCCTGGAATGCACTACCTGACTCTGTTGTTACACCCTCTAACCCCCACTCCTTTAACCTCAAACTAACCACTATTGACCTCATCCCATTCCTAAGAGGTCTGTAAGGGGAGTGCATAAGTGCACCATCATGCCTACTGTCCCCATTTATTCATACCTATTTCCTGTATTCTTACTCATGTTTATATTTATATCTATTATCTTGTAAGTGATCGACAAATAAAATAAAATAAAATAAAATAAATAAATAAATAAATAAGAAGAAGGCACAGAAATCAATGGTGAAATTATACAGTATACTCAGCCTGGCAGAGTCCTACTGGTAGTGAAATAACTAAAACCAGATTCAGGGTCAGGGAGGGCGAAATATAAGTAACTGAACTTTTTTTTTTCAAAATCACCAGCTCAGGAAATCTATCTTTTTCTTTGTAATGAGAAATACATGCCTGTGTAGTATAGTGTGAATATACCTAAAAATGGCATGAGCCCAATGAAAAGCCCAAGACAATTTTAGATTCTAAGGAAAAAAACACCCAAGAATGCACAGAGCTTAGCATGCCCGTTGGTATAGCTACAGGAAACCTTTTGGTGGAGTTGTAAATTATAGAGAAGCAGTTGAATATTATCTTTGGCAAAGAGCTCAGTCTCTATGAACAGGATCAAAGCAGCTGCATTCTGACTTGGAGCAATTTACAATATGAAAAGCTGCGGAGTTGGAATGATGCCTCTATTGGCAAGATGGTATGGTGGGGGGGATGGGGGAAATCCAAAAACCCAAAAGCAGATGTATGAAAATACCTTTAATTCACCAACTGGATGGTAGCATTGTGCTGAGTTTCAGAAGTCAAAGCAAAAAGGTATTTCAAAGTGTGCAGGGCAAACATAGAATCTATCTGCTATTCCTTAAGTAAAACACATACAGGTGAAACTCAAAAAATTAGAATATCGTGCAAAAGTTCATTTATTTCAGTAATGCAACTTAAAAGGTGAAATTAATATGTGAGATAGACTCATTACATGCAAAGCAAAATAGTACAAGCCGTGATTTGCCATAATTGTGATGATTATGGCTTACAGCTCATGAAAACCCCAAATCCACAATCTCAGAAAATTAGAATATTACATGCAATCAATAAAATAAGGATTGTACATAGAACAATATCGGACTTCTGAAAAGTATAAGCATGTATATGTACTCAGTACTTGGTTTGAGCCCTTTTGCAGCAATTACTGCCTCAATGCGGCGTGGCATGGAAGCTATCAGCCTGTGGCACTGCTGAGGTGTTATGGAAGACCAGGATGCTTCAATAGCGGCCTTCAGCTCTTCTGCATTGTTCGGTCTCATGTCTCTCATCTTTCTTTTGGCAATGCCCCATAGATTCTCTATGGGGTTCAGGCCAGGCGAGTTTGCTGGCCAATCAAGCACAGTAATCCCACGGTCATTGAATCAGGTTTTGGTGCTTTTGGCAGTGTGGGCAGGTGCCAAGTCCTGCTGGAAAATGAAGTCAGCATCCCCATAAAGCTCGTCTGTGGAAGGAAGTATGACGTGCTCCAAATCTCCTGGTAGAGGGCTACGTTGACCCTGGACTTAATGAAGCACAGTGGACCAACACCAGCAGATGACATGGCTCCCCAAATCAACAGAGACTGTGGAAACTTCACACTGGACTTCAAGCATCTTGCAGTGTGTGCCTCCATTCTTCCTCCAGACTCTGGGTCCCTGGTTTCCAAATGAGATGCAAAAGTTGCTCTCATCAGAAAAGAGGACTTTGGACCACTGAGCAACAGACCAGGTCTATTTTTCTTTAGCCCAAGTAAGACACTTCTGACGACATTTGAAGCCCATGTCCAGGATCCGTCTGTGTGTGGTGGCTCTTGATGCACTGACTCCAGCCTCAGTCCACTCCTTGTGAAAGTCCCCAACACTTTTGAATGGTGTTTTCCTGACAATCCTTCCAGGCTGCGGTCATTCCTGCTGCTTGTGCACCTTTTTCTTCCACACTTTTCCCTTCCACATAACTTTCTATTAATGTGCTTTGATACAGCACTTTGGGAACATCCAACTTCTTTTGCAATTACCTTTTGAGGCTTTCCCTCCTTATGGAGGGTGTCAATGATGGTTTTCTGCACAACTGTCAGGTCAGCAGTCTTTCCCATGATTGTGATTCCTACTGAACCAGACTGAGAGACCATTTAAAGGCTCAGGAACCCTTTGCAGGTGTTATGGCTTAATTAGCTGACTAGAGTGGGACACTTTGAGTCTAGAATATTGAACATTTTCACAATATTCTGATTTTCTGAGATTGTGGATTTGGGGTTTTCATGAGCTGTAAGCTATAATCATCACAATTATGACAAATCACGGCTTGAACTATCTTGCTTTGCATGTAATGAGTCTATCTCATATATTAGTTTCACCTTTTAAGTTGCATTACTGAAATAACTGAACTTTTGCACGATATTCTAATTTTTTGAGTTTCACCTGTATTTCCTGGCTACAGGATCTCTTTGCCTGCAAATCCAAAGCATTGCACCTTCCTATTATGCTTTTAAAAAATATTGTCAAACTGCTTTCAATATCGTAGTAGGGGTAATCCTCGACTTACAACCACAACTGAGCCCAGAATTTCTAAGTGAGACATTTGTTAAGTGAATTTTGCCTTATCTTACCACTTTTCTTGCCATCGTTGTTCAGTGAATAACTGCAGTTGTTAAGTTAGTGACACGATAGTTAAGTGAATCTGGCTTCCCTATTGATTCTGCTTGTCAGAAGATCACAAAAAGTGATCATATAATCCTGGGCCACTGCAACTGTCATAAATATACATCAGTTACCAAGCATCTGAATTTTGATCATGTGACCATGAGGATGTTGCAATGGTTGTAAGCAGTGGTGGGATTCAAATTTTTTTACTACAGATTCTGTGGACATGGCTTGGTGGGCATGGCATGGCTTGGTGGGCGTGGCTTGGTGGGCATGGCAGGGGAAGGATACAGCAAAATCTCCATTCCCTCCCCACCCCACTAACCCGATTTCCAGCTCTGTTCTTCTCTGCAGGGCAACAAAAGAAGACCCAGCCAATCAGCTGGGACTTGGGAGGCAGAAAATAGATGGGGGCGGGACCAGTCAGAGGTGGCATTTGCCAGTTCTCCAAACTACTCAAAATTTCCACTACCGGTTCTCCAGACCTGGTCAGGACCTGCTGAATACCATCTCTGGTTGCAAGTCTGAAAAATGGTTGTAAGTCCCTTTTTTAGTGTAACTTTAAATGGTCACTAAATGAACTGTTGTAAATCAAGGACTATCTGTATTCATGTGACTCACTTTTGTGCATTATTGTGCATGACAACAAAATCAGCCTTTATATTCCATTGGTAAATTTATAAAAATAAACTTGAGGTAATTCAATAATCATGCATTGAACATCGCAGTAGAACAGAACAGAATAACAGAGTTGGAAGGAGGTTTTCTAGTTCAACCCACTGCTCAGGAAGGAACCCCTACACCATTTCAGACCAATGGTTATCCAATCTCTTCTGAAAAAATTCCAATGTTGGAGCATTCACAATTTCTGGAGCCAAGTTGTTCCACTGATTAATTATTCTAATTGTCAGGAAATTTCTCCTTAGTTCTAGATTGCTTCCCTCCTGGATTAGTTTCCATTCCATCCATTGCTTCTTGTCCTGCCCTCAAGTGCTTTGGAGAATAGGTTGACTCCCTCTTCTAATCCTTCTTTTCATTCAACTAGACATATCCAATTCCAGCAACCATTCTTTATGTGCTTTAGCCTCCAGTCCCCTAATCATCTTTGTTAATCTGAACCTAAGCTGTTACGTTGAATTCCATAAAACCTAATACCTAGTGGTTTATGACTCAGATAAGTGATGGTTTATCTACTGCCTGGTAGTAGACATTACAAATTCAGGGTTGAATTTACAAAGCTGTGAAGCTGAACAACCTCTCTTCCTCTCTCTATTTTTCATTTCAAGCTTGCAGTGTGGTAAGCTCTGAGAGCATTGTTTCCTGCAACTTTATTAAGGGAAGAGGAATTTCAAAGGAGGAGCTGCTCATGCATTGAAATGTCCTTTTCTCCTGGTCCTTTATACATAGTTATATTACATTAGCTTAATAAAACCACAATAATCATCATTGGTTGATTATTACTCTTTGGATTATTACTCTTTGGAGCTCTTTGGCAAATGCAGCTATTTTGACTGAAGTGCCATCAGCAAAACCAGACCTCGAACTCTTAAGATGAGTCACACTTCAGTCTCTGTTCTTTTCATTATCATTATTATTTCCTTTCTCTGTATTTTTTTCAGTCTGAAGAAAACACAGGCAACAACTGATGAATGAAAATAAATGGATACAGCCAAATATGGTCAAGTTCTGACTCACTGGCTAGGTATCCTTCATTTGAAGGAAAGTCTGAGAAAATGATCTTAATGAGCGGAAACCACTGATACAGACCATGTGAACAAATTTGGGCTACTAGTACTTATATTGACTCAGCTAACCAAGTTTGATTTGCTTCATTGAAAACAAAGAAGAAGAAGAAAAAGGAAGGAGGAGTAAATAAGTGTCATGATCTACAAAAGATACTGTGGTCCAAAAATAATACATGCTGTATTTTGTGCAGTCAGAAAGCTTGGGAAGAGAAGTATATTACTAAAAAAAATACTGGAGGGGATTCCTTCTCAAAGAAAATTTGCTTAAATGTGACTGGCCAGATAAGAATGTTCTCAGGGTCTTTTTAGGACTTCAAGAGATCCAAGGCAGAATGTTCGTTTGAATATACCATTCCTTTAAATTTTCTTCTCATTCTTACATTAATGCAATATTCTGTGAGTGAGTGAGTGTGTGTGTGTACCATGTGTGTGTACCATGTGTGTGTGTAATATGAACCCTTGGCTTTGTATTTTAATTCTTCAGTCCTGAACGAACTAAATAAGTAATGTGTATATATATATATATATATATAATCATTTCAAACACTGAATTTTATTTTGGGCAGACAGCCTAGAACAATGTCCCCACCCCCTTTAAGGAGTTGTTTATGTCATTAGAAAAAATAACAACTGTTATGTATGCAGGTTTAAAGTCATTGGTTTAGTTTGAACTGTTCTTGTAAATTGTAAGAAGTTTAAAAAGTGGTTTAAAAAGTGCGGGAAAACCCTGCACTCTGATTGGCTGGCAACTGCGGCTGCTGGCTATAAGTAGCAGCCGCAGCCCAGCCAAAGTGGGTTCGTTCTGAGCTGTACTCACTAATGAACAAAGAGCTTGAAACACTCCGTGTCTGTCTCTTCATGCAAACGTAACAACAACTATGCTATCAGGAGGGAATTTTTACTGCTGGACCAGAAGTACATTTGAAAAATGCTGGGTTGAAAATTATTCTGGTAATTTTAAGAATTCCAGAACGATGACATAAATGGGTCTCTGTTTATATAGAGCAGCAGGTAGGAAAGAAGAAATGAGAGAGAAATACTTATTTTTCACTTTTTATGCTGCTCAGAATACTTAAAGCTAGTCATTACAACTAGGTCTGACTCTGATCATTTTACAATAATTGAAAAAATCTGGCTGTTAGAAACTAATGGAAGAAGGGAATATGTTACATGTATGAAACAAAAGGGGGTTGTATTTTAAATGCAGGACAAGAAATGAAAGATCCATCTGCTACTTGCTGCATGCACACACTGTACTAAGAGATTGTGTAATTTATTTGATTATGATTAATTTAACATTATGGTTAATTCAATAAATGATTAAATAGTTAAAGAAAATTGTGGTTAAATATACTCTGTGAAGCAAGTTTCATGGACAACTTCTCCCTCCAGGCACAAGTAATTACATGTTAAGTAGTGTAGCTCATGGAGTTGAAATATTATATGGGCATGCCATAATCTCCTCATAAATGCCCATGCTACCACATTTTGGAGCAGCTGCAGCTATGAAATGTCTTCAAGACCAGCTCTAGATAGAACACATTGTAATGATTCAATACTTAGGAGAATCAATGTAGTAATTGAGAGTTTGCCCCCAAAGAATAACATTATGTATTTGTAAAAAGGTAAGTGAAAATACTAGTCTTCCAAACCTTCATTGCTATTGCTAGAAAAGCCTTAGTCTTCATATTTATGAAAAGGGGCAACTAGAAAAATAAAGCTGGGAATTAAGGAATACCCACAGCTCAGAAATTAGTCTTTTCTATCCATTTCTTCCTGTCTTCATAATATGCCTCTGCCCAATTTGGAGAGTCTTCTTCTTTCTATGGCAGCTACGTTATGTCTTCTCATTCCTTTTAAGTACCATACAAATTATTTCATGGGAAAGGAAGGGAAAAAGCCCACACCAATAACCCTGCTAAAGATCCAGAAAGATTTCTACATAGTTGTGTATATGTCTGGGTTTTTTTTAGATGGGACAGTAGTTTGCTAAAACTGAATTGGGACGGGTATGATTTCTGTTGTCTATATGCCTTGGAAGGCCTGTGCATTCTTCATCCTAACTTTATCACTGGTCTCCAGAGTACAGAGTGCAGCCACTAAATTAAAGGCCAGTTGCAAGTCTGACTAACAATAATAGCTGCTTCCAACTGTTCAGTCCAAAATTTTCTTGCTCTGAAAAATAGGCAAATTTAAGGTATTTTAAGAACTGAAGTATCTTCAAAGATGGTGTTCAGAATTAAACTTACCAAGATTTATTTCATGGGGTCTGGTTTTGAGAAGCACTTTCCAACATGGAAGGCTTTTAAATAGAAGACACTAAGTATCCAGAATTATATATCCTAATTGCCTACAAAGTTTTGGTGTACTCAGAAAAAGCAAAGACAGATGAAAAGAAGCCAGGAGAAGCAGCTCTATTAATTCCAGTTTCCAGATGATGGATAGTTTCTACTTGGAATCCAACAGCCTTTGAAGGAGACTGTTCCAAGCCTATATCGTGAGATCATCAAAACACTATACAACAGAACAGCACAAGAGAATATAACTGGCAGTTGAATGGAAAAAGAAAGCCAACTTTAACAAATGGCAGAAACATTTTTTTCAAGGCACCTGTGAACCTTGATTCCAAATCTGCAACTCTGGGGAAATACTTTTAAAAGAAAAAGAAAAAAAAGAAAAGAAATCCCCTTCTTTCTGAAGGAATAAAGCTAGCCAGAAGCTAGAAATTAAATGTTCATACTTAAAAAGTTCTCATAGTTGTAAAGATTTAGTGACGTGATAAATTCTAGATGGGAAAGAAATGTGACTCTCTACTTGTGACTAAACAGCTTCCAGAATCCTTCACCACTGGCCATGCTTACTGAGCTCCATAATAGTTAGAAGTTCTCCACTCCTCCCTATTGCAGGCATCTGTTGAATAAATAACTTCTATTAGCTATAGAGTAGGAAGCATATTTAATAGATTCCATCAGTATCTGTAATCTTCTTCCCAGATTTCCTCAGCCTGCATGGGCAATGAATTCTGAGAAATGAAGTCCTAACAGCTGGAGGAAAAAAATGTTAAGGAAGGTAATGTTAGAGTAATAACCAAGCTTCAACTGTGCAGAATACAGCAGCATGGAGATTACTAAAAGACACACATAACACCACTTTTCCATGAACTGGTTGCTAGTGTACTTTCAGATGCAATTCAAGATACTGGTTGTTGTGTTTACAGATTTTCATGCCTTAGGACTAGGTTTCTGGAGTGAACATCTCTCCACAGTTGTTTCTAGCCATCCAATCCAAGGTGTCTTTTCTGCCCTAGGGCCCACTTTATGGAACATTCTTCCCCCAGAAATTAAGATGGCCCCAAACCTGCTGGCCTTTCATACAGTTCTAAAGACCTAGTGCTATATCTAGGCCTGGGACTCCAAGTGTGTGCAGGGACCCACTTCTTGGTTGTGTTGGTGGTTTGGGTTGTTTCTTGGTTGCCTGTATTTTATTTTTTTTTCTGATGTTTGTTACCACCCAGAGTCACTCATTGAAATGGGCAGCCATATAAATTGGGTAAATAAATAAATAAAAATAACCCAGGATGAGTTCTTCAGATTGTTTTCAGATAAGTTTAATTAAATGTGACCATATAGTTAACAAGGTTAGCAAACAATTCAGCCTCCCCAGTCTTTCATGGGCACTTTAAAAGGATACTTCTCTAAACTCAGTCCAATAGGTGCCTGCCATGACAAACTCAATTTAAAACTGGCAGGAGTAAGCCTTCCCCCATCCTGTCAGTGATGCCCTTTCTGAGAGGAAAATAGCCTGGCATCCAGACCAGAGGTGGTATTCAGCAGGTTCTGACCAGTTCTGGAAAACCGCCAGTGGAAATTTTCAGTAGTTCGGAAAACCAGCAAATATCACCTCTAACTGGAAATTTTACAGTATCTTTCCCCTGCCACGCCTGTTATGTATGTAGGTTTGAATGTTATTGGTTTATTTGAACTGTTCTTGTAAAATGTCAAATAGTATTGGTTTAAATAGTGCGGGAAGAAACCCTGCACTCCCATTGGCTGGCAACTACGGCTGCAGGCTATAAGAGGCAGCCGTAGCCCAGCCAACTCGGGTCCATTCGAGCTGTAGTCACTGAATAAACTCTTTGCTGGAACTCTTCGCGTCTGACTCTTCATGCAGACTTAACACTGGCGACGAAGGTGGGATTTCCCTGAAGAGAAGACGACGTGAAAGACAAGCAGAAGAGCGAGATGGCTGCACTGAACACCCCCCCCATCCCCATTCGATCCGGCGGCGGAAGACTGGGAATCGTATGCGGATCGCTTCCAGATGTACCTGGAAGGAAATGACCTCGCCGACATTCCCGAGAGACGGAAGAGGGAGGTATTTCTCACGACGCGGTCCGCAGTCTTCAAGATGGCGAAGGCGTTAGCAGGAGCTGCAGAACTGAAGGTAATGGAATGGCCTGATTTGGAGAAGCTTTTAAGAGCCCATTACGCACCACAAGTATTGTGCTTCATTAAGAGACACGAATTTTACCATCGGGATCAAGGGGAAAGCGAGAATGTTAATGACTTCATGGCAAGTTTAAGGGACATTGGGGGTGCTTGTGACTTTACCAACTTAGAAGAGGCCATGCGTGATCGGTTTGTTTTAGGCCTCAAAGATAAGGTCTTACAAAGCAAACTGTTAATGAAACCTAAAATCACGTTTAAAGAGGCCATTGAAGAAGCTGTTTCAGCAGAAGCCACCAAGTCCTCAGCAGCGGCCATGAAAAAGATTAACAAGGCCTCAAGCCAGGCCTCAAGCCACTCTGATGTGGAAAAATCCACAACAGCCCATTGTGAACAAATAGACTCTGATTCAGATCACAGTGAGGTGAAGGAAGGGATTTTTAGACTCAGGATGGAGAAGAAAAGGAAAGACCCTAGGAGAAAGTGGCAAGAATATTATTGCAGAGGCTGTGGGGGGGGCCACCCCTGCACTGAATGCAAGTTCTTAGACTCCATCTGCCTACGTTGTGAGAAAAGGGGTCACCTAGCCAGAGTCTGCAAATCATCCAGAACTCCACCTAGTAGGAAGAAATTTCCTGAAAAGGATTTTAAGCCCAACAACTTTATTGAAAAGATGGGGCGCAATTCAGAAGCAAATGGGAAGAATGAAACGCACCAAACAATCACCATTGGTCATTCTTCACCCTTGAAAAGCAGAAAAGTACACATGAAGGTGTTCATTGAAGGAAGGCCTTGCCAAATGGAAGTGGACTCAGGCTCTTATTTATCTATGGTGTCATGGGACACTATTCACAGGCTACTTTCCAACATTCAGAAGAAACATTTCCAGAAGCAAGCACTGACTCTTAAAGACTACCAAGGGAGCAAGATTCCAGTAGTTGGAGCAAGAGATTTCAACGTGCAGTTTAAAGGCCACACCAAGCGTTTGCCTCTGACCATCGTGGACAAGGATCGCCCAAGTTTGCTGGGACTTGAGTGGTTCAAGCCACTAGGCATCGAGGTGACTGGCATCAATCACGTGAGCAACTCTGAATGGGAGGAGGCCTTGAAGTCTGAGTTTCCAGAGGTCTTCAGCGAAGGACTGGGCAAGTATATGGGGACCCCTATCACTTTCAACCTAGATCCCAAGGTGCCCCCAATTCATTTAAAGCCCAGGAGGGTTCCATTTGCTTTAAAGGAAAAAATTGATGCACAATTAGATAAATTAATTGCTCAAGGGGTTTTAGAGCCCACTGATCACTCCAGATGGGAAACACCCATAGTCACACCAGTCAAGGCTGATGGGTCAGTAAGATTCTGTGGAGACTATAAGGGGACACTGAACCATGCGCTGCAGCAGAGTGCATATCCAGTACCAGTTGTGCATCATCTACTACATTCACTTGGCAGGGGTACAGTCTTTGCCAAATTGGACTTGGCCCAGGCATATCAACAACTAACAGTTGATGATGCCACTGCAGAGGCACAAACCATTGTGACTCACAGAGGTGCCTTCAAATGTAAAAGGTTACAATTTGGAGTAAACGTGGCACCTGGCATTTTTCACAGTCTTATGGAAAGAATGCTGCAAGGACTGCCAGGGGTAGTGCCTTACTTTGATGATGTGTTAATCTCTGCTGAAAATGACACTCAGTTACAAGAAAGACTCAGAGAAGTCCTTACCAGATTCAGAAAAGCGGGGTTGAAAGTCAAGGAAGACAAATGCACACTTAAAACAGACAGGGTTGAGTTTCTAGGCTACATGATTGACAAGCATGGCATCCACCCTACTGATGCCAAGGTTAAAGCAATCAAAGAAGCCCCTAAACCTAAATGCAAAACAGATTTGCAAGCCTTCCTTGGACTCATTAACTTTTATCACATGTTTCTACCTCAAAAGGCATCCATTGCTGAACCTTTGCATCGTTTGCTTGATAAAAAAGCTGTTTGGATCTGGGGGCGGAAGGAACAATCAGTATTTAACAGCATTAAGAGACTAATCACATCTGATGCTGTATTGATACAATTCTCTGAGAATTTGCCTGTTGTACTGACTTGTGATGCATCCCCTTTTGGAGTGGGGGGGTTTTGAGCCACAGGCTTCCCAGTGGAAGGGAAGCCCCTATTGCATTTTACTCTCGCACTTTGACCAAAGCAGAGAGGAATTATAGCCAACTGGACAAGGAGGCATTGGCAGTTGTTGCAGCTGTCAAAAAATTTCATGAATATCTGTATGGCAGGTCATTTATTTATTTATTTATTTATTTATTCGACTTATATGCCGCCCCCTCTCCGAAAGGACTTACAAAATAAAATCACACAACAATAAATTAGATAAAACCAAATTAAACAATCAAGCCGAATTAACACTAAAATCACAGCATTAAAACTCTAAAAAACCACCCCACCCCAGGGTCACAGCCCGGATTGATTAAACAACCAGGTCTTCAGGTCGATGGAAAGTGCGGAGGTCAGGGGCCAGGCGGAGCTCCAGGGGAAGCTGATTCCAGAGGTCCGGGCCGCAACAGAGTAGGCCCGTCATCGGGGACCGCCAGCCGGCACTGTCCGGCTGACGGGACCCAAGGAGCCCCTGTCTGTGAGATCGTACAGGGCGGTTAGTGTTCGATGTTGGCAACAGTCGCTCCCTTAAATAATAGGGACCCATGTCATGAAGGACTTTGTATGTTAAAGTTAGAACCTTGAACCTCACTCGAGCGCAACCGCAACCAATGCAGGCCACGCAGGGGGGGCAACATGGAGAACCGGGAACTCCATCACCACCGCGCCGCATTTTGCACCAGCTGCAATCTCGGATGGTGTGCAAGGGCAGTCCTAGATAGAGAGTGTTGCAGTAGTCAAGTCGCGAAGTAACAAGGGCATGAGTGCTGCAGCAAGTCTACAGCACTTTACTCGTTGTCCGAGGTTCCCTGCTGATGTTGTCCTGGGTTCCCGAGGAACGAAGTCTCAGCCCTCGAGACAATTTAGGGGTCCGCAAGGACGAAAGAAGCCAAATAAGAGACACCACACAAGAAGTTTCTAAAGATGAGAAAGCACAGTGCCTGGGGTGATGTTGTGTCCCCGAACAGATCGCAACAGTCTCCTTTATTAAGCAGATTTAGCAGGGAGGGGTAACTACAGCAAAGGGGGAGCAGTGTGTGGAAAGTTACCAAACAACGTGAGTCTGAGCATGCGTATCAACAAAATACCACCTGGTTTACAGGAAATCACAAATTCCAACGGAATAGAAACCTGAGCTCAAAACTTAATTAGAGGAGGAAGGCAATTGGGTACTATAACTCAAGTCTGTTAGACACTAGGTATTTTGCACTTCTGAAAGGAATGCGATGGGAGTAATACACATCAATTGTGCCAGGCTCCTGTTATCTTGTAGCTCTTAACAAGGGTATGTGATGTCACATTCTTTAGATGTGAGGCCTGGAAAAACATAAGGTACCATATAACACCATGAGGCTGTGAGGCCTAGGAGAACATGAACCAAGGATATATCCATATCTCCTCTGTTTTTATTCTTTTTAAGATGGTTAATAACCTTCTAAAGCTAAGACATCCCCAGGGAATCCCCCCTCCGGGAGATCCCGCAGGGAGCCAGTACGCTTTTCCAAAGGAAAAGTTTCTGATTCAGAGTCTCCATCAGACTCAGAGGCTAATTCTAAAAGAGGTTGTTTGAATTCATTTTCAACAGTGTGCTTTAGCAAGAGGACATCATCACTAATACCATTTAGTCGGTGTTTCAAGAAAGCTAGAACTCTCCCATGACACATGGGCCAATTGTACATGCAAGGAGCAACAAAATCAGAGGACCGGCTAGGGCGAGAGGAGGGTGGTCAACCAGGGAGAGAAGTTGAACATTTCCTGATACCAAGTGTGGGATTGGGAACGCTCTCTTTCTCTATCTTTTAATCGGTATTTAATTCAGCCATAGAGTCAAGCACAATGCCCGAGCTGTCGTGTAAAAACAACATTCCTCTTTCAAGGCGACACACAGACCGCCCTGTTTAAGGAATAGCAAGTCCAAGCCTCTTCTATTTTGCAGGACTACGGAAAGAGAGGTGAGGGATTTTTGGAGGGCAACCATAGATTGCTCAATGCGTTGAGGTCATCATCTATCTCAGCACTGAGTTTGCGGATGTTTTGGTCAGCCACGATCATGCCTGCGATCCCTGTAGCCACACCAGTGGCTCCTAGGCCCAGGAGAAGGGCCAGGGTCATGGTAGTAACCATTTCCCGTTTGGTTCGTGGAAAGTACTGAAGTGTTTCCATGCGAGAAAGGAATACATTGTTGGAAAAAACAGACATTTTAGGGAGAAGATAAACCTGAATGCAAAAAGCTCTTTGTGTGTGTAAAATGTCACCACTGACACATGCAGTAGCACCTGTAGAGCAGGCCCAAATAGAGCCATTGGAAGGAATAAAGAACTGACCGTGTAAACGTTTGAAAAGGTTTGCAGTTGATAGAGTAGTGTACATAACAGCCCACCCTTCAGCGTTAAACCCTAGCCTTTCTTTTGGTAAATAGATAGTGCAGAAAATATAGGCATCTGAGGTGGCATTGATGCAAAAGTGAGAAAGGTTAGAGGGTACATACCCAAGGCAACAACCTTGACCTTCAATTGAGGATACCGTTATAGAAGAGTTAGACCACCTGCAAGCAGCATCTGAGGTACTATTGGCAAAAGGTAAGGCAGAACCTATGGCCTCATAAAAAGGGGGTTGAGAAGACAAACACAGCCAACACTTACTATCATTGTTAGGAAAAGCATGGGCTGCCACAAGGGCAGCATGCGCAGAGGAGACCAAGGACACCAATGGGTTGTTTCTTTTAGTCAAGGGCTTTAAAAAGGGTGAGTTGACTTGTTTGTTTGGGCCCACAGGTGGGGATGTTTCTAAGGACATGGATAGACGGATTATGAACATATTACCCGGATGATTGTTTGTGGACTTATCGTTCATCCTTCCCCCCCATTTTTTACCACTAAACCATTCAGTAATTGGAAGATTTCTTCCGTGAGATGTAAAAGTAACAGTCATAGGGTTAAGGCGAACGCCGCAGCAGGCCCAATTGGAGCAGGAATGCCAAGGCAAATTGTTATCAGGGCCTAGTACAGCTTTGATATAGTCAGTAGTATAGGGAGCAGTCCACCAAATTTTTCCAGTTGACACACATTGCCAGGACTTGCAGTACCAATCAGAGATGATTCCACATTCATCTAGGTGGGAGAGATCAGTAGATGTCCTGGGCAAATATACAGGCCTGGACCAATGCTCCAGACATCCCGAGGGGAAGGTTCACATTTTGTTTTATGTTTAAATCCATGCCAGCATTTCAGCAAAGTCAAAGGAAAGTGCAGGAAACCAAGGCCACAGAGTTCGATTAGAGATGGAATGAAGGATGCTTCCTTGAAAGTCAAAAATAGTCCAAGTATAATTAGCGGGACGATGCAGGTTCTGCTGTATGCTGGAATAGGAGCGCGCAAGTTTAAGAGCTGCAGGGTAAAAACATGAGAAAAAGGCAAGGAGAGAAGGGAAACTTTCATATCAAAAGATCTTTCTTGCTTTGGGAAAAACAGGGAACATACATAAGAGCCGTAGTCTTCAGATGAAATGTTAAGAATTAACAGAGAAGTGGAACAGGGAGAGGATATAATGTAAGTATTGTTAGAGGATGGATGGATATCCATTTAGCCAAGTCCACTGAGCTGGATGCAGGAAGGGATGGCGTTGTCTGCAAACAAGTTCCACACGACCCCTAGAGGGTTTGCACTCTACAATGAGGAACTCTTATATAAGCACTTAAACGCTCAAGGAAAGTACATTTAGGAAGAGAGGAAGAGGCATTAGAGACAGAAGAGGCAAAGAGATCAGGGATAGGATCAGAAGGATCTCCATCTTTCTTGTTGGTTGAGCGAGTGACAGGGGCGGACACAGCGAGCTGAACCCACAAAACTCGATCAGGCAATTGAACTGCTGCGTAGCCTCTTCCCCAAGTGATCAGTTGAGCTGGACCTTTCCAAGCTGGATCTGGAAGATGCCTGTAATAAACCAGAGGACGAGAAGAGGGAGGGAGGAGTGGAGAAATGTCTCGAGGCAGCAGTGGAGGCAGGAGATCCAGTGAGGTTAAGAAAATTCAGTGAATACAAGCTAACATTTAATACATTTTGCAACGCCGGGAGTGTCGGGGCTATGCCTTTTGACCCCAAGTGTCTGTCCAAGGCCCGTTTAAGAGTCAAATTTGCCCTCTCTATAATGGCCTGGCCTTGGCTATTGAAAGGAATGCCGAATTTATGGATTAATGACCAGCGATGGCAAAATTGTGCAAAGGCAGAGCTCGTATAAGCTGGTCCATTGTCAGTTTTAGAGTTTTGGACATCCCGTTACAAAGTCCGAATACAATGATTAATAACTTGTTTTGCGGTTTCACCCCTTTGCAAGTTGCCATGATGAAACCTGAATAAGTATCAATGGAAACATGAATGAATTTCCAAGGGGCAAAGGATGGATATTGAGTTACATCCATTTGCCATGTCTCACAAGCACTAGTACCCCTGGGGTTGACCCCTTGTGGGATAGCAGATGCCTGTAGACTGCATGTTGGACATTGCTGAATTATGGCAGGCTGCTCTTGATGGGTAATACCAAATTGCTTGACAAGAGCCTTTTGTTCTGATGAAAATAGTCATGGCTTTCTCCTGCTGTTAAGGTATACAGACAGGAGGACGGGTTGGTTTTACATGCCTCATCTGCCATATGATTTCCTTCTGATAAAAATCCAGGAAGATGTTGATGACTTCTAATATGTGCTACAAACAGTGGATGAGCACGAGATGTAAAAATCCTGGAGCTGTAAAAAAGTCTCATTAAAGGGACAGGGGTTGAGGGAGAAATGTAAGCATCGTATATACAAGAGACCAGATGTGAAACATACAACTATCTGTAATAATGTTAAGGGGCTGATTGGAAAACATTGAAAGAGCAAGATTGAAGGCAGACAATTCTGCTTGTCTTGAGTAACTGGAATATGGCAAGCTTGTGCCAGGCCTTTAGCAGTTTGATGAAAAAGAGTGATTGAAAAAAAATCAACAAAGCAATAGCCTTAAGAAAGAGGCCCAGAAAGGGTCAAGTGACTACCTATGTAAGAAATATCTTGGTCTTGTAGTAGCTGTTGCAAAATTAAAAATAAGATCATGATTAGGGTAAATCCTGGGCATAATATAAGCACCTGGAAGATTAAAAATAATTTGACACACAAAATGAGAGTCAGAGATTAAGTTGAAAGGCTGTTGAGAAAAAGTTTTGAAAGTTAAAATAGCAGGACACTTTCCAGGTATCATCATGAGAATCCTTGTAAAGGAAGAAGTCATTAAGTAAGCAAGCCAAAGTTCTTTAGGCAAACAATACAGCTTAGATAGTCAGGCAAAGGACATTGAAGAGATAAGTTATTCTGAAAATAAAATTGAAAATCAGACTTTACATAACTCCACCATTTATACCTTACTGTACTTATCAAAAATTAGAAGAAAAAGTATTTGCAAAGCCCATTGTAAACCTTTCATGATTTTACCTGTTGTGCTGGCAATAGCCATGCATTCTCCAGTTCTTGTTGTAAACCCTCCAGATGGAGTCAAATTTTAGTGTCAATTCTCTGCTTTAATCAGAATATGGATTAAGAGCATGTACAAAGTGCAGCTAGTTTTAAATTTTGATTCCCTTTGCTGAAACTGGGAACTGAGTCATCTTCAAAGATCCAGGCAAATTGCCCACCTGGGAACCGAGCCACCTTTACAGATAACGTTCCAGGCAATTTGCCAAGCTCAGCCTATCTATCTGAGGCTCCTTTGTGTGAAAATCTCTAAAAAATCAGGAGATGAAGCTATGTAACCTATGAAAAGTTACTTTCTAACCTCGCCTTTTCAAGGCAAAACTCAGAGCAGAGAAAAAAAATGGTTAAAGTGATCAAAGCCTCATTCTCCCCCCCGCCTCCACCCCTACAACAACCAGCGAAGACAAGAAGGGGGGGAATGTAAAGCCTCATTCCCCCCCCCCGCCTCCACCCCTACAACAACCAGCGGAGACAAGAAGGGGGGAATGTTTAAAAATAAATCTCATCCATCTTTTTCCACTCAATATTCTTTTCACCAATAAATCACACACAAATAATTTTCATCATGAGTAAAGCACACACAAATACACACACAAATAATCCTATCTTTCTCAGGTCCGGACCTTTCTCACACTCTTTCTTACTCTCCTTTCAATCTGGGATAGGGTCAATACACAAACATTTCTACCACCTTTTTACCATCAACATACTCACACATTTACACTGTAATCATACGGCTTGCAAATTTACAATTCTTTTCTGAGAACCAATAAGCTCTATTGTAGAGGATCTCATCCCCCAGGGCTGGAAATGATTGCATACAGACACATTCTCACACACAATACCTCCAGCCCTGAGGAGGGTTTGTCCCTTTAAGTTTCCACATTTTTTATTTTTTTTATAAACCTGTAGTTTGTTCTCAGAGCATTGGGAAAACTTAAGGAGCGGTTCCAATCACAAAGGTGATTGTGGGCCCGAACCACTGCCTATCTGCCTCCCACAACTCTAAGTCCAATCCAAAAAGCCAATTTAATTCTCTGGTTGCCAAACATGTTACAATTAATTTATTTTGAACTTCAGCAATTCCAATTAGGGCTATACACAGGTAAAGGATATTTTCTTCAATTCAATCCTATTCAATTCTGCATACACTTATTTACATTATTATACATACACCTAAGCTCAATTCTGCATGCAATTATTATGCATTATTATACATCACATCTAAGAAGTTTTAATGTAAATCACATCATGAAAAGAATAGTAAACATTTTCATCTTCTCTTAGTTCTTCCTAACACATAACAGTAAATGAACCATATTTTCTTTGAACAGCCCCATTGTATTGTATGGAGGGGCTTCCTAACAGATCTGTGTCTCATTCCATGCTTCTGATCAGCAGATCTAATTGTGGACTATTGAAATCAATAGGGCATGCCTTCCACTTTCAATTCTGCCATCCAGTGCATCAGAAGAGAGCAGTTGCCTGTATTCTAGTTACATAAGCATTACATACGGAGAGTGAACGCCGTAGGAAGTAACAGCTTCTTTTAAACTTTTAAGCATCCGCACATTGATGTTCTCATGGAATTCAGCACCCCCCCCCGAGGGATGGTCATAGGGTAAGCTGAAAGCGGAGGTTCAGTTCTTAGAGAAAGAGAGGAAGAAGCAACCAAGGCAGAAAAAGTTCCTGCAGTCATGTCTGTATCCTCTGAAGGAGGGAAAGACGCTGCAGGAGCAGAAAGAGCTGTGTCTGCTGGGGGAGCAGAGGCAACTTCAGGGACAGTAGGAGACTCATACGGAGGTGGAGAGACCTTTGACAGGGATTCCTCCGTATTAGAAGAGAGCAGAGCAGCAGAATCAGTAGAAGGAGAGTTAGGATAGAAAAGAAGTAAGAGATTTCTTAGAAAGAGGATAGACAGTGGTGCCATTAATCTTTTGCAAACAATTAGTCTTCTTCACCAGAGAATAGAGCTCATCCCTATGCATTGATGAGTCCCTTGAGTTTGAGGAGCCCATTACTTACGTGTGCACTTTGTCGCGTCCGGACGGGTAAGCAATGAGGGTGAAGGTGACGCACCACTAGCCAATGGTCGCGCCTCTGGACAACTCAACAGGTTCGCGGACGAGCCCCCAGATGCTGCAGCAAGTCTACAGCACTTTACTCGTTGTCCTAGGTTCCCTGCTGATGTTGTCCTGGGTTCCCGCAGGAACGAGTCTCAGCCCTCGCCGAGACAATTTAGGGGGTCCTCGCAAGGACGAAAGAAGCCAAATAAGAGACACCACACAAGAAGTTTCTAAAGATGAGAAAGCACGAAGTGCCTGGGGTGATGTTGTGTCCCCCGAACAGATCGCAACAGTCTCTTTTATTAAGCAGATTTAGCAGGGAGGGGTAACTACAGCAAAGGGGGAGCAGTGTGTGGAAAGTTACCAAACAACGTGAGTCTGAGCATGCGTATCAACAAAATACCACCTGGTTTACAGGAAATCACAAATTCCAACAGAATAGAAACCTAAGCTCAAAACTTAATTAGAGGAGGAAGGCAATTGGGTACTATAACTCAAGTCTGTTAGACACTAGGTATTTTGCACTTCTGAAAGGAATGCGATGGGAGTAATACACATCAATTGTGCCAGGCTCCTGTTATCTTGTAGCTCTTAACA
>CM019148.1:198121199-198134493 GCA_009733165.1 Naja naja | reverse complement strand
TTGTTCTAGGCATAAGACAAGGTGCTTCAGAGCAAATTATTATTAAAACCTAAGATCATGTTGAAGGAAGCCATAGAAGAGGCCTCCTCAGCAAAGCCACAAGTCCTCAGCAGCAGCCATGAAGAAAAATTAACAAGGCCTCAAGCCATCCTGATGTGAAAAGTCCACAACAACCCATTCTTGCAAACAGATTCTGGTCAGACTGTAGTGAGGTGGAGGAAGGAATTTATAGACTCAGAATGGAGAGGAAAAAGAAAAACCTGGGGAAAGAAAGAGGCAAGATTTTTACTACTGCAGAGGTTGTGGGGGAAGCCACCCCTGCACTGAATGCAAGTTTCTTTGATGCCATCTGCCTCCCTTGAAAAAAAGAGGTCATCTAGCAAGAGTCTGCAAATCATCAGAACTCCACCACACAGAAGAAAGTTTCCTGACAAAATTCAAGCCTAACAACTTGTGAGAAAATGGGGTGCAACACAGAAGCAAATGGGAAGAATGAAACTCATCAAACAGTCACATTCATTCTTCACCCTTAAGAAGCAGAAAAGTACATGTGAAGGTACTAATTGAAGGAAGGCCTTGCCAAATGGAAGTGGACTCAGGCTCCTATTTATCTATGGTGTCATGGGACACTATTCACAGGCTACTTCCCAGCATTCAGAAGAAGCATTTCCAGAAGCAAGCACTGACTCTTAAAGACTACCAAGGGAACAAGATTCCAGTAGTTGGAACAAGAGAATTCAACGTGAAGTTCAAAGGCCACACCAAGCGTTTGCCCCTGACCATCGTGGACAAGGATGGCAGCTTGGGACTTGAGTGGTTCAACCACTGGGCATCGAGGTGACTGGCATCAATCACGTGAGCAACACTGAATGGGAGGGGCCTTGAAGTCTGAGTTTCCAGAGGTCTTCAGCGCACAGTTGGGCAAGTATATTGGGACTATCCTTCAACCTTTCTGATCCCAAGGTGCCCCAATTCGTTTAAAGCCCAGAAGGGTCCCATTTGCCTTAAAGGAAAAATAGATGCACAATTAGATAAACTAATAGCTCAAGGAGTTTTAGAGCCCACTGATCACTCCAGATGGGGAGACACCCATAGTCACACCAGTCAAGACTGATGGGTCAGTAAGAATCTGTGGAGACTATAAGGGACATTAAACCATGCTTCAGCAGAGCACATATCCAGTTCCAGTGGTGCATTTTATTACATTCACTTGGCAGGGGCACAGTCTTTGCCAAATTGGATCTGGCCCAGGCATATCAACAACTAACAGTTGATGATGCCACTGCAGAGGCCCAAACCATTGTGACTCATAGAGGTGCCTTCAAATGTAAAGGTTACAGTTTGGAGTAGCGTGGCACTAGGCATCTTCCAAAGCCTTATGGAAAAGATGCTCCAAGGACTGCCAGGGTAGTGCCTTACTTTGATGATGTGTTAATCTCTGCTGAAAATGACACTCAATTACAAGAGAGACTCAGAGAAGTCCTTACCAGATTCAAAGCGGGGTTAAAAGTCAAGGAAAAAGCACTCTTAGAACTGACAAGGTTGAGTTCTTGGGCTATATGATTGACAAGCATGGCATCCACCTTACAGATGCCAAGGTTCAAGCAATCAAAGAAGCCCCTAGACCTAAATGCAAAACAGATTTACAAGCCTTCCTTGGACTTATTAACTTTTATCACATGTTCCTACCTCAAAAGGCAACCATTGCAGAACCATTACACAGATTATTGGACAAAAAATCTGCTTGGGTCTGGGGCAGGAAGGAACAATCAGCATTCAACAATATTAAAAGACTAATAATGTCTGATGCTGTACTGATACAGTTCTCTGAGAATTTGCCTGTTGTACTTACTTGTGATGCATCCCCTTTTGGAGTGGGTTTTTTTTTGAGCCACAGGCTTCCCAGCAGGAGGGAAGCCCTATTGCATTTTACTCGCACTTTGACCAAAGCAGAGAGGAATTACAGGCAATTGGACAAGGAGGCATTGGCAATTGTTGCAGCTGTCAAGAAATTCCATGAGTATTTATATGGGAGAACATTTACCATTGTCACAGATCACAAACCTCTGTTAGGCATTGTGGCAGGAGACAAACCTACGCCCACTATCATGTCACCAAGAATGCTGAGGTGTACTGAATTTCTTGCAGCTTATTCATACAAGCCTGGCAAAGACCTTGGCCATGCTGATGCTTTGAGTTGCTGCCCACTTCCGTTTCACACTGAGGACTGTGAACCTGAGGCGCACACCTTTTCCTAGAAACTGTTGCCAAGCTTCCAGTACACGCTGCTGAAATTGCCAGAGAGACTGCCAAAGACACTTTATTGGCTCCTGTTATAGGCTGGATTAAGAAAGGTTGGCCTTTTCAAAATCTACCTCACCTGGCCCAACCTTTTAAATCCAGGCAAACTGAATTATCTGTATTAAGAGGATGTATTTTGTGGGGTAACAGGGTGGTTATTCCTGCAAAACTGCAAAGAGAGGTTTTGGAAATGTTACATGAGGGTCATCCAGGTATTGTCAGAATGAAGGGATTGGCCAGGAGTTATGTATGGTGGCCAGGTATTGACAAAATGGTTGAAAACTGGGTTGCATCTTGTCCCAACTGTCAGGTAGTCAGGCCTGCACCACCTCTCGCCCCACAGGAATGGGAATGTCCTAGGGGCCCATGGTCTAGGATTCACATTGATTTTGCTGGCTACCAGAGGGCACACCTTCCTTATTATAGTAGATGCATATTCCAAATGGCTAGAGGTCATCCATATGGCATCCACCACAACTGATGCTGTCATCAAACAGCTTAAAAAGCTTTTGTAACCCACGGGTTACCTGATGTTCTTGTCTCTGATAATGGCCCTCAATTTACATCCAACCTTTTTGAATCCTATCTAGCACAACAGGGTATCAGACATGCCCTGACTGCCCCTGGGCACCCTTTGGCTAACGGCGGGCTGAGCATAGTGCGTTTCCAAGGAAAAGCTTCAGCAGTTGGGTCCTGGGGACATCACTGAAAGTTGAAAAACTTCTTAGTGTTCAGCACATCACTCTAACCCATCAACTAATTTATCCCCAGCAGAGTTGTTGATGGGTAGGAAACTTAGTCTCCCCTTGACCGCCTTCATCCCACTGCACCCAATGCACCACTTGATTCCACTAGCAAAGTTCGCATGCGTTCAGTGTGGGTGATTCTGTTTATGCTAAGAACCTTATGGGTGAACCTTCATGGATTCCTGCTGAAATAACTCAAATCACTGGCCCTCGTTCTTACAGGGTGCAAACAGAGGATGGAGTCCTCTGGAGCAGGCACATTGATCAGCTTAGATCCAGATTACCTCAGGAACATTGCAATTGTTCCTCTCTAGTTCCCATACCTAATGCCTTTTTGGGGAAGGGAGGAGCATGAGGATAATCAGCAAGCAAGAATCAACCCCATGTGTAACGAGCCATTACGACAGGAACCATTTCAAAACCTGTCACAATGCCAAAATCCATCCTTACAAGTGGAAGTTTGCACATCACTACCTGACTTGGGTGTTGACATTGGTTTGGAGATGGGTTGGGAGGAGAGACCAGATTGTAACAATCAAACAGGGTCTTCTTTCACTGGAAGCTCGAGTAGGGAAATGTCAACAGACACATTTCCTCTCTCACTGGGTGAGAACATTAAAACTTCTGAACCACGAAGGTCTCAGCGTGCGTAAGAGCCCCACCTATTTAAAAGAATACATTAGATAGGTTGGGGTTTGGTATGGACTGAACCTAGTGGGGAGGGGTGTTATGTGCAGGTTTGAATGTCATTGGTTTAGTTTGAACTGTTCTTGTAAAATGTCAAATATGATTGGTTTAAAAAGTCGGAAAACTGCACTCTGATTGGCTGGCAACTGCAGCTGCTGGTTATAAGTAGCAGCCACAGCCCAGCCAAATCGGGTCTGTTATGAGCTGTAGTCACTAATAAACTCTTCACTGAAGCACTCCGCGTCTGACTCTTCATGCAAACTTAACAGGACCCACATAATCAAACCTGGCTTTTTAATTGTTTTTACAGTGGTTGTTAAGAAGGCATGTAAATCTGAATGATGATCTGAATCCATTTTCCCAAATGGGTGTTCTTTGCTAGAAGCAGCAAAACAACAACACAGCAAAAATCATTACAAATTGTGGCTACATGACTGAATGAAGCTTCAACCAGTCATAAATGTCAGCTGATTGCAAATGACCTGAAATGTGGCCATGTGATTATAGGATGGAGGAGTGCACAATGTTTTATGATGGGAGAAAATGTGTTAAGGACTATAAAGTCTGTCTTTCTTTGGATTTCCACTGACTTCTTCTCACCAAAACTGTAACCTTGTGACTTTTTAATGATCTCCCCTCCAAGTACTGTGTGGGTTTAGTCCTGCTTAGCTTTTTTGAAATAAAGATTTCTTATGTATTGTCACGTTGTTATTTAGGAAAGGAACATAAGAATGTTTTGTTGAAAGATATGATTAGAAATGCTATTAGAAAATGAATTACTTTATAGATAACTAGATAACAAATATAAATACTGAGTAGGCAATCTGAAAAAAATAGAAATTACAGACACACACATATACATTTCATAAAAATGACATATCTATTTTTTCATTTAGCTGATTGAATTTTTCAAAAAAATCAAAATCATGGCTGTGGGTTTTGTGTGCTATGAGGAAGATGAGAACTATGTCAGAGGTTCAGTCATGATGGGCAGGTCTTATCAGAGGAGCCAAATGAAGAGCGTCTCTCCCATATACAATATAGTAAGTCGTAATTTATAGAAAACCATACAAGATCAGTCATTGGTTGTGTCAACAAGGACCACACTAGATATTTATTTTATTTATTTGCTTATTTATTTTGTCAAGCAATCAATTATAAGATAACAGGTATAAGTATAAACATAGTTATGAATACATGAAATGGATACGTATAAGAAAAAAAATAAAAGAAACAGTAGGACAGGGATGGTAGGCACATTGGTGTGCTTATGCACGCCCCCTACAGACCTCTTAGGAAAGGGGTGAGGTCAATAGTAGACAGTCTAAGGTTAAAGTTTTTCGGGTTTGGGGAAGAAACCACAGAGTCAGGTAGAGTATTCCAGACATTGACCACTCTGTTGCTGAAGTTGTATTTCCTGCAATCAAGTTTGGTGCGGTTTACCTTGAGTTTGTATCTATTGTGTGCTCTTGTATTGTTATGGTTGAAGCTGAAGTATTCATTGACAGGTAGGACATTGCAATGTATAATTTTATATACTATACTTAGATCGGACCGAAGGCATCGTAGTTCTAGGTTGTCTAGGTCTAAAATTTCAAGTCTGGTGGCATAAGGTATTCTGCAATGAGTAGAGGAGTGGAGAACTCTTCTTGTGAAATATTTCTGGACTTTCTCAACTGTATTAATATCAGATACGTAATGCGGGTATTGGAGATCCTGGACATCTGGAGACAAATGGGCTACAAAACTCAGGATTGTTGGCTGAGCAACTAGCAGCCAGCAGCTGCAAGATGACTGGAAGAAAAGTTGTTTACTTGGAACAAATATACAAAGATTGAAAATAAAGTCTGATCCGTTATTACAAATAAGTCCAGTGGGAAGACAATATCTGAAAAGAATGCACCAGTTCTAGAAAGAACAATATCGAGAGTCAGAAATAACAGAACAGACACTAGCAGATCAATGTCAATGTATAATATGAAATTAAATATTCATAGAAGCAGAACTGGAAAATCAGTAATGGCCTACCAGGGCAAAGAAAGAAGAAGAAGCTTAGATTGTAGAGGCAACCCAGGTAGAGTCAGCAGAAGAGGAGGCTGGAATAGTTATTGAATCATTGTCATTCCCAAATCTCCTTTCCCTTCTCAGGAGGAAGAAAGTTCTTTAACTGAAAAAAGAAGAATTGAAACAAAGAATAACTGTGCATCTAGATCGCCATGAAAACAACAGATTAAGGTTGCTTGCATTGAAGTTTGTTCCAAAGAAACATCTAGCACAAGTATTAAGAAATGCCAATACTATAATATCAAATATAAGCAAGAGCTCACTGCAAGAAACAAGACAACACATATACAGTATGGCTGCAGTTATAATTGAGTATCTTGGATATAAATCATTTTTAAAAAGGCCAAATGGTGTGCCACCAAATTGGAAGATTAACTTGTAAAATAAGATCAGCATGCTAAGATTAGATGTAAGTAACATAGAAGAGATGAAAGAAAAGAAGTTGATGAACAAGAAGATAAAAAAAATTCTGGACCCAGATATACTGCCTAGAAACAAGGAAGATCAAGGAAGTAACTGGAAATAATAAAGCAGCAAATAGTTATAGTCAAAAAGATCAGATATGAAACTTGAATTGCGCACTGTAGGCAAAATCTCTAATTTCAGTCAAATCATAAATGCTTCTACTAATCCATCAATGGAGAGTCTGCAATGAACCACTTAACACTGACAAAGAAGAAATGATACAATCTGAGTGCAGCCATTGGACAACCCAAAGAAATACAAGAATGCCACTTGGATAAAGGAAGTGGATAAGAATAAAAAAAGAAGCTAAAATGAAATAACTTGTATAAACAGCAGGAATGGTGGAGAAAAGAGCAAAGAAGATCCAGAATTTCTTAACACTAGGTGAAGACAAATTGTATCATTTTTGGTTGAAACATCTGATGGGTCTATACTCAGTTGTTGCAAGCAGTTTATATAGTATATCACAAGGAGGTGAAATTGAAGATTGGTTAACAATCAGGTAAAACTTACCTGATAATGAAAGTTCCAGCAAAAGAGACAATTACAGGCCAATTAACCTGCTTACCAACAACTTTCAAGTTGCTAACTGATGTTGTAGCTCAGGGGTGTCAAACTCGATTTCATTGAGGGCTGCATCAGGGTTGTGGTTGACCTCGGGCTAGATGGATATGGCCAGGGTGGGCGTGACCAGGTGATCTCAGCCAACTGGGTGGTCATGGCCAGCTTACCATCACTCACATCAAAGGATGCCTGTGGTGGTCCAGGTAGGATGGGGGATCCATTGTCTCCAGCATGCACCCAGGGGGTGGGGTGGGGGCAGCCCTCACCGGTTCCAGGGTGGCCTTGAGGATCTAAGGCTGACCATGTTCTGGCCTGGATGGTTGCCACCAAGTTTTAGATCAGCGCCCATCCAGCCAGGGCCCAGTACTTTGCTGTTTCCAGGACAGCCCCGTGGGCCAGATCTAACCACATCGCAGGCCAGATCTTGTCTGCAGACCTTTGAGTTTGACGCTACAGTTGTAGCTAATACAGTCAAACCGTGTCTAGTTGTAAACAAGCTCTGAGCAGAAAAGAAAGTGTCAAAACAGCAGAGGAATATAAGGTCAGCTCCTAATTTTTTAGATTTTAGAAAATTGGAAGGGGAGGAAGACCAACTTGAATATAGCTTGGATTTATTACAAGAAGGCATTTAACTCCTTGCTACATGATTGGATAATCATGTGTGTAAAAATAACAGGAATCAGAAGGAACATCAGGAGCTTTGTGAAAAGATTACTGGCACAATGGAAGACACAGTTACTAGTCAATGGTTATTGATTGGGAGAGATTAATATCAAGAGAGGAATCTTTCAAGGAAACTCATCACCATTACTCTTTGTCATTGTCTGATTCTTCTGTCAACAATACTGTACATAACAAGTCAGGTCATGGTTATCAAACATCAAAAACAACTGCCTAGCTATCCTATATCCTTCACATGGACAATCTGAAGCTGCATGGAAAAACAGCATCTGAAATTGAATTACTGCTCAACACTGTCTGTATATACAGCCAAAATATTGTAATGAAGTTTGGATTGGGCCAATGTCCAAAACTTTAAGAACAAAGCCAGAATTGTGAAGACAGCATCACGCCACAAATGCTGCCTCTGCAAAGAAGCCAAGAAAACAGTTGATCATCTAGTTAGCTGCTACAAGAAGACTGCACAAACAATTGCATGACAAAGTAGCAACTGTAATGCACTGAAATAACTGCAAAAATATCATTTGTCTTTAATGTGCTCTGGGATTTTAGAATTCAAATAAACAAGCACCTGCCACATAACATCTCCTCCAGATTTAATATGCCCCAAGAAAGACAAAAAAAAACTCTGGATAGTGGGTATTGCTGTACCTGCAGACAGTAGAATAGAGGAGAGAGACCTGGGGAAAATCACAAACAATGAAGACCTGCAAATAAAAGTAGAATGACTGTGGCAAAAGAAAGCAAAGATAGTAATAATCACCTTGGTTGAGTTCCAAAACATCTGGAGCACCTCTTGAACATCATCAGCACTGACAAAATCATCATCAGTCAATTGCAAAAGGCAGCTTTGCTTGGAACAGTTTACATCCTGCTGTCATCATTCTGAACAATGAACTAAGGGAAGTCAGGACTCTGATACTTGGGTTAGGTTTAGAAAATCCTTTATACATGTATAAGGGTGTTATACATGTATAAGGGTGTTATACATGTATAACACCCTTATACATGGTGTTGGCAATTAGAAAGGTGAAGCTAGCTCTAAATAGTTCCTGTGCTTAGGGATAGTTAAAAGAGTAGGATTCTCCCCTCCCCTGTGTCTTTTAGGTCACATGGGCCAATCAGATCAGCCACAGGTTCCTGCTCAGCTCTGACAGGTGTCAGTTGACATAGCCTTGGTTCACACACTGGCTGTTAGGTATTTGACTAGCAGCTGAGGCACCACATACCTAAGTTCTCTCATCCCCCCACCCCTGTGAATGGCAACCAAGAAATGAAACAGAAGTAAGCATGAGAAAGAATGGTTTCTGCTGAAGTCGTTTTGCACGTTGACACCTGCGAAAATACCTTCAAAACCATGAGAAAACATCTGCCTATCCCAGATACTTGGGAAATATTTGATAGGTAAATAAAAATACTAAATTCCATCTAAACATCTGGATGACTGGGGGACTAACCATAATAATAATGATACCATAGTCTAGAACAGATCAGAAAACAGAGATCGTGAGTGATTTTGGTTTTGTTTTGTTTTAAATTGAATACAAAAGGGGGGGCAGATTTTTACAAAAACATTAAATTTTAAGTTGTTTGCTTGCTTTGATGGCCCACAGCTGCCTGCCTAAAAGTTTAGCAAACAGACTGTCAAAAATCATTTATTTCTTTTGCTGAGCTGAAAACCACAAGTGCCCCACTAGAACATAAAAGCTGTCAGGTTTGCCTTGGACCTCAGCCATGTCTTCCATGGCACATTTTCAAGCCCACAAATGTTTCTCAAGAAGTGCCCACTCAGAGACTCCTGGAGAAACACCCTTCCAGTACAGGGTGGAAGCAAAATCACCTGATCATTTCCTCTGCTGTATTCCATAGTGAACACCTGTTTCCTTCTATCACTCACCAAAGAAACTCTGGAGAGAGGCATCTCTGCCCATGTAAATAAACAAGTTTATTGTTGCAACCACAGGTCATAATATAGAAATACCATGATCTAAAATAAAATAACAGTAAAACAATAAAATATTATTCTATAAAATATAGTTACTGATGAAGCAGTTCCAGTCAGAAGAATGTTATACTAAAAACCATTAAAGATGTGCCTCCAACGCTATTTGGTGTTCTTTTTAATTCAGAGAGTTAAGGCAAATATAAGTTTAGAAACTTTTATTCTGCTTCTGAATGAACAGCTTTAACCATTGTTGTATCTATGGCCTGCTTTGGATGGGTCTCATGTATTCAATATTTCAACCACAGCAATACAAGAGCACACAACAGATACAAATTCAATGTAAACCACTTCAAACTTGATTGCAGAAAGTACGACTTCAGCAACAGAGTGGTCAATGCCTGGAATGCACTACCTGACTCTGTTGTTACATCCTCTAACCCCACTCCTTTAACCTCAAACTAACCACTATTGACCTCACCCCATTCCTAAGAGGTCTGTAAGGGGCGTGCATAAGTGCACCATTGTGCCTACCATCCCTGTCCTATTGTCCCTATTTATTCATACCTATTTCCTGTATTCTTACTCATGTTTATACTTATACCTATTATCTTGTAAGCAACTGACAAATCAAATCAAATCAAATCAAATCAATCAATCAATCAATCAATAAATAAATAAATAAATAAAATATTTCACATCTTCCCAAAAACGGATAGCACAAAGTTGAATTAACATTATGGTAGCTCCGTAGCTACCGTAGTCACCTCTAGGCAAGATGGGTGGCATGTACATCTAATAAATAATAAATAAAATAAACAGTATACTGTGTTGTGAAACAACCACACATGGTATCTTATTCTGTGTTATTCCTGCATGGTGGAAAATAGTTATAACTCACATTGCTACATGGTGCCCTAAGTGATGCTTGTGGCCTTGAAAGTATGCCCAAATCAAGAAACATTGCTTTCACTCTAAATAGCTAAAGATCCTTTAGATAATTCCAGGCAATTGTGAAAAATCACAGAATGGGGCTACTGATTTTTCAGGAAGAACATGGGCTCTTTTTCTACAGCCTTTTTATTGTCTTTAAAATTCAGCTTCTGGGTTTTAGAAGAGCAGACAGCACTCTGTGTCTTGTGCTAAACTCTGACCTGCTGGCGCAAGCAAGACCCAGGGCTAGATTTGGAATGAAAATCAATTGTTCAAAATAAATTTGGTCTACAGTGAATGAAAACAAGTGTCTTGTCAGGAAGCAGAAAATGAGAACCATTTAAGCAGAGGGGAAATTGCCAGTTTTGCTTTCTGCCCAGTGAAAGGCAGCTTTTGCCAGCTGCTGTGTCTTTCTCAACTTGCAAAATACAATAACAGAAGCTCAGTAATGAAGGAAAGGATGAATCTATCATCACGATGGGGTCAGTAAATCCACAGCTGGAAGAAAAAGCAAATTGTGATCATACAAAAGCAGCAAGAACTATCAAATAGCTCTTCTGAAATACATATGAAACCGTAAAACGGAGAAAGAGGCAGAATATGTTTTAAAATGCAGCCTGGAAGTTAAATAGATGATATAAATACTATTCTTGGATTTCTATGTAGTAGGTTTTGGAATGCAATGCAATCCCACCTGGCATGAAAATTATATTTCCAAGTCCAGATGCTACCCTAAGTATGGTTTTCCAAACTTAATGGTCACATAAAGACTTCAGCCTGTTTTAAAAAGCAATGATCTCACAAATGCACTGTAACTATATGCATTTATTTTAGGAGGTATAATAGCTATTCTGAGGCAATACACACAGGATATTATCACATATTTTACATAATGCTTGGTTTAGAAAAAAAGTGCCCTCTCTCTTTTTCTCTGAACTAAAATCAAGATATTCAGTAACTATAGAAAAATGTGCCACTTTATATACCAATTCATGCAACTCTATAAGCATCCTTAAATAAATTATTCTGGTCTGTTGTTTCATTCTGCGGATGCTATACATTTTTTCCTTAACGGGTTCTAATATCAGATTCTGGAGCCTGTCCAGCTTTCAAGATATGATCAAGAACTGTCCTATGCTCATTCTTAGTGGGCTTTTAAAAAGATCTGCTGTGCCAAAGTGAATTAAGAACAGAAGTAATGTATGTCTGGATCAGTGATGGGATTCAAATTTTTTTACTACTGGTTCTGTGGGTGTGGCTTGGTGGGCGTTGTTAAGTCTGCATGAAGAGTCAGACGCGAAGAGTTCCAGCAAAGAGTTTATTCAGTGACTACAGCTCGAATGGACCCGAGTTGGCTGGGCTACGGCTGCCTCTTATAGCCTGCAGCCGTAGTTGCCAGCCAATGGGAGTGCAGGGTTTCTTCCCGCACTATTTAAACCAATACTATTTGACATTTTACAAGAACAGTTCAAATAAACCAATAACATTCAAACTTACATACATAACACCCCTCCCCACTAGGTTCAGTCCATACCAAACCCCAACCTATCTAATGTATTCTTTTAAATAGGTGGGGCTCTTATGTGTACGTTGAGACCTTCGTGGTTCAGAAGTTTTAACATTCTCACCCAGTGAGAGGGGAAATGTGTCTGATGACATTTCTCTGCTGGGGCTTCCTGTGAAAGGAGACCCTGTTAGACTGTTAGAATCTGGTCTCTCCTCCCAACCCATCTCCATTCCAATGTCAGCACCCAAGTCAGGTAGTGATGTGCAATCTTCCACTTCTAAGGATGGATCTTGGCATTGTGACAGGGTTCGGGATGGTTCCTGTCGTAATGGCTCGTTACACATGGGGTTGATTCTTGCTTGCTGATTTTCCTCCTGTTCCTCCCTTCCCCTAGAAGTGACATCAGGTGAAGGAACCAGAGAGAGACAGGGCGATGTTCCTGAGGAACCTGGATCTAAGTTGGTCAATGTGCCTGCTCCAGAGGAGGCCATCCTCTGTTTGTACCCTGTAAGAACAAGGGCCAGTGATGTGTTATTTCAGCAGGAATCCACAGAGGTTCACCTATAAGGTTCTTAGCATATACAGAATCACCCACACTGAAAGTACGAACTTTGGAAGTGGAATCCAGTCGTGCGTTGGGTGCGTAAGGGATGAAGGTCAAGGAAGACCTAAGTTTCCTACCCATCAACAACTCTGCTGGGGATAAGTTATTTGATGGGCTAGGAGTGATGTGCTGAACACTAAGAAGTTTTTCAAACTTCTCAGTGATGTCCCCAGGACCCAGCTGCTGAAGCTTCTCTTTGGTAAAGCGTACCATCGTTCAGCCCGCCATTAGCCAAAGGGTGCCCAGGGGCAGTGAGGGCATGTCTGATACCCTGTTGTGCTAGAAAGGATTCAAAAATGTTAGATGTGAATTGAGGGCCATTGTCAGAGACAAGGACATCTGGTAACCCATGGGTTACAAACAGTTTTCTGAGCTGCTGATGACAGCATCAGTTGTGGTGGATGTCATGGGAATTACCGAGCCATTTGGAATATGCATCTACTATAACCAGAAAAGTGTGCCCTCTAGTAGGGCATGCGAAATCAATGTGGATCCTAGACCACGGGCCCCTAGGACATTCCCATTCCTGTGTGGGGGTGTGAGGTGGAGCAGGCCTGACTACCTGGCAATTGGGACAAGAGGCTACCCAGTTTTCAACCATTTTGTCAATACCTGGCCACCATACATAACTCCTGGCCAATCCCTTCATCCTTACAATCCCAGGATGACCCTCATATAACATTTCCAAAACCTCTCTTTGCAGTTTTGCAGGAATAACCACCCTGTTACCCCACAAAATACATCCTCTTAATACAGATAATTCAGTTTGCCTGGACTTAAAGGTTGGGCAAGGTGAGGTA